>JAOEHT020219353.1:0-19171 GCA_025448195.2 Parazoanthus atlanticus | reverse complement strand
AGGTCTTAGCAGGTCTCTGTCTTAATTTGTACACTGTAGTAGAACGAAGCAACACATA
Organism: Parazoanthus atlanticus; assembly: GCA_025448195.2. Lineage (NCBI taxonomy): Eukaryota > Metazoa > Cnidaria > Anthozoa > Zoantharia > Parazoanthidae > Parazoanthus > Parazoanthus atlanticus. The sequence goes on along the minus strand of JAOEHT020219353.1, from coordinate 19,113 downwards.
TTGATGTCAACGCGTCAACGCGTGAATATGTTAACATAGCAGGTCTTAGCAGGTCTCTGTCTTAATTTGTACACTGTAGTAGAACGAAGCAACACATATTGATGTCAACGCGTCAACTCGTCGACGCATGAATATGTTAGTATAGCAAGTCTCTGTCTTTCTTTAAAGTAGAACGAAGCAACACATATTGATGTCAATGCGTCAACTCGTCAACGCCTGAATGTGTCAACAAAGTCTCTGTTTCTTTATAGTAGAACGAAGCATTACATATTGACGTCAACGCGTGAATGTGTCAACAAGCCTGTCTTTCTTTCTTTCTAGTAGAACGAAGCAACAAACATTAAGGTTCAACATCTTTAAACTGCATATACCCTTATTTGCACTACTGTATCAGTGTGTGGGTCTGAACATAACCATCAAATTGGAACCGTTTGATTGTCCTTCAAAAAAATATGTGCGCATTATATCGAAAAAGAACATGATACTCACACTGATCCATTGTTTAAAGCTTTAAAGATCCTCAAATTTAATTCGATTTATGTATTTCAAATTCGTAAAATTATGTTCCAGTTGAAGCTAATGGTGCTCCCTGAAGCTTTCAATACAATATTTCTTCTCAATTCTCAAATTCATAGTCACCATACAAGAAGCTCCAAGCTTTTTTCACATTCTAAACATCCTAAACTTACAACAAATATTAGAAGTTTCTCTTAGCTACCAGGGACCTACATTTTACAACTTATTACCAAATGATGTACAACCCGCCAATACTATTCAAATTCGTCATTGCGGCCGATTGCAGTTTAGATTCACAAACTAATGAAATCCTCATTTCATTTCTACTTTTCAAATGTACATTTTTTTAGGAAAAAAAGTCTTGTGGACGTGCTGTCCATCAACAAGAGCCCGTTGCAGATTACGGCCTATCGCCTTATGCACTGGTAAGCCGAATTTAGCCGTGTAGTTTTCCTGCGTGGTTAATGCGTCCAACTTTGCCCAATCGATATCTTGTGGCCTCTTTTTCACGAATAAGTGAGAGGGCTTTGGCTGTCTAGGTACTCGTAGAGCTAGCAATTTTCCAAATACATCACTTAGCTCTTTAGCTGCGCTAATGAATTCCTCCTCCGTAAGGCTTCTAAGTGCCCGGACAGACTGCTTGAGTGCCCGGGCGTTCACCACAGGTCCGCTGATACTGAGGATTCCTGTCTTGGTTTTCCTGCAGCTTGGTTGGTTCTGCTCCTCATCCTCGCACGGTGGAACTATACTTTCAAAGAACTACGATAATAAAAGAAAAATAACGAAAAAATCTTTACCAGTTTGTCAAGGCTATGTACAATCACTGTCGGTTAACCATTATTTTATTATTGCAACTTGTTGCGCTCACGTATACCAAACGCTACGTTTTCCCTTTGCCGAGAGTCTTTGGAGTTGAAGTTCAGCGGACAGTAAATATCGAGCCACATCATACTGCCACGTAATCCGTAGATATTAAACCAACTTACAGCTTTGTATGTCTGTCTAGTGTTCAGTCTGTAACCCTATAACGTTTTTTTCTTGGGGGGGTGGGGCTGGAGGGTCGGATGGACCCCACTCCTCCATTTGTTTTAGCTTTTGTAAAGAGGTTTTAATATTTTACCAAAAGCTTTCTAGTAGCTCTTACCTGTGAGTGAACACGTATCTTGAAGTGTTTTTCAAATTGTCACCCCCTCTGAATTTTTCTAATTTGGTTCTTAAAGTTTGAAAATACAGTCAGATTTTGTTAAAAAATTACCATTTTTGTCATTTTTTGCTTAGAAACAAGCAGATTACACGCGAGAAGCACGTTTTATGGTTTATATTGTATTTATGATAAACGCACAGCACTGGAAACTTATTTTGGTCGATTTTACAAAAATACTGAAAAACGAGATTGGGGGAAAAATTACGTTATCTTTCGTTATGGTAACCATGGCAACCCCCCCTCCAAATGTTGGTGTTTCTCCCAAATGTCTGAATACTTTCAAAATATACAAATAAAGTCTCACCTCAGTAGCAATTTTCTTTTGACTGTTTGTATAGTAGACCCATTTTTGGGCTCTCTCCACAGATTGTTTCTGGATCCGTCTGGGAATAGGCTTGGGATTTTCGCCTTTCAGTAATTTAGTTGCCACGTGATTGAAGATATGGATCGAAGTAGCCACTCTTTTGATCAACTCGACCGTCTTGCTCTTAGGGGGAGGCACTCCATCGGCTATCGCACTATTGATCTCTAGTATTTCTTCACTCTCGAGACCGGTAAGAAGCTCAGTTGCATTTTCGTGAAACTCGTAAATAGCGTTTCCTTGGCACAGGCGGTGCAGCTCCATGAAAATATCTTCAAACATTTGGACAGACGATTGCTTTAGTGCTTCTCTGGCATTCGCCGTAGCTGCTACGGTTGGCCGTAGGCATGGCGGGAACACTATCATGAATCTGTCGAGGAGACCGTGACCCTGGTCCATCCTACATATCAGCGTTGCCGCAAACGGAACTTGTGTCGCACCGACAATGGAGAAGGGGCTGTTTTCTTTAATTTCTCTGGTCTTCTCCGTTGCGTAGCGGTACGAGGTACGCTCACCAGAAAACAGTTCACGCATGAGCTGCGCATCTCCGGTGGCATTTTCGTCATCTGATTTTAAATGTTTGTTCAACAAGTCGTATATCTCAGGTGACGCCACGAAACTTTTACCCAGATCGGCGACAGATTTGCACAATGCTGACGAGGTGCATTTCTCAATCAGAAACGACTCCAAGTCGTTCTCTTCTATTATCGTTATGGGCTTTATGCAGGATCTCTTCAAAGCTTGTGATTTGCCAGTAGTTGCAGGGCCAACGAACAGAAGATACAAATTGAGCGGCACGTCATGGTCGTTGTGTCTGACAAGACTGCCTCCACTGCATGCAAGAAAGGCCGTCGTGGCCAGTATACCGGGAATAAGATACCCCAAGCTTGTACTTAACGAGTCGGCCTGGTTTGACAAGTACTCGTACACGTTCACTTCAAACAGGTCGTTGTAATCGAAATTCAAATCGATAAGTCTCTTGTGTAGACGGCTCCATGTCCTCTCATGCTGTTTGATAATTTTGTTTAACTTCAAAGAAGCCATAGTGAAATCAGTAAGAGATTTGTACAATTTACCCGAGTATTTATACCTTTTAAAAAAAAACCTGATAGTGTAAATAAGTGTCACTTATTGTTAAAAGTGGATCATCAGGTTGCAGAAATACAAAACGTGAGACAAAATACAAGGGTTTGGTTTCATAACTTAAAAAAATACGTCGGGTCACATAACATGCTAACAAAGCCCAAATGTACAAATTATTTGCTTTCGCCAAGATGAACATAATTTACCAAAACCTATTATCAGTTGTTTCTTTGTCCTTTATAAAAGTACTCGTTTCTTGTAACAATTTATACGCTTGGAAATCATTTCTATTATGACATGAAATGGTTATGTAACAATAGTAATGATGACCTTATATATACTGTGATAAACGCCCAGCACAGCAGGGAAACAAACATGAGTCAGTCAATTTCAGAATTGACATCCAAAGTAAAATACTCTAGCTATATGACTATTTCCAATCAACGAAAACGACTACTAACAATTATCAGCGGTGAACTATTTTACAAGCTTGAGCGTTGGCCAACTTGGGTAAAGATGATTTTTTGGAAGAAGCCAGTTGGGGACAGTGACACTTTGAAATTATTTCTATTCTTTATTGGAAATGGCGGTCCAGCCGATATTATCGTTCAGTGGATAATGAGTTCCCAGTTTTGGTGTCGTGATTATCAATTTATTGAAAAAAGAGCGAGACAACTACAATTCGTTAAAAAAAGCATGACACGACGTGGAGATACTTGGTTTTACTTTGATCTACATAACAACAGAGTTCTGTATTTAAATGGGAACGAAAAGCAGCACAACAGTTCATGAAATTAAAAATCTAAAAAATGTACTCAGTTAAAAGAAAGAGGACGGTTGGAGAGCAAGCTGGACCTAGTTTTCCAACACTTAAACATGTGTCCTCTCAGACTAATTCTCCGTTATGTTCAAGTTACGCAAGACAAGAGAGGGAAAGCAAGAGGTCCTTCACGACATACGACTACCTTCGAGACAACATCCTGTGAGACAGAGACACGATGGTCGATTGGTTACGAGAACAACAACTTATTCCCTCGGAGCGACTGTGTCCAAAGTGCATGGACAGCATGCAGCTCGTTGGTTGTAGCGACAGGTCAGATGGCTTGAAGTGAATGTGTAAAAGGCAAAATATGGCAAAGAGGCACTACGCAGAAGAAAGCATTAGAAAGTCCACGTGGTTCGAAAACAGCAACATGACCCTCGAAGAGGTTGTCAAGTTCACTTATTGGTGGACTGCTGGAATGCCACAGAACGAAATTATACGACAGCTGTGCCTCGCGTCCAACACAGCTGTTGATTGGGACTCCTTTTGCCGGGAGGTGTGCGAGATCACGCTGATGCGCAACAGCTGTAATCTGGGAGGAGACGGAAAGAAGGTCCAAATAGACGAAAGCTTGTTTGGCAAAAGAAAGTACCATCGTGGGCACCAGGTGAACGGGCAGTGGGTTTTTGGCGGCATAGAAGAGGACTCCCGCAAGTGTTTCATGGTGCCAGTGGAGGCAAGAAGTGAAGCTGTCCTGCTGCCAATCATTAAAGAGTGGATCGAGCCTGGGACATTGATTATTTCGGACTGTTTTAAGTCCTACATAAATCTTGACAAACACGGTTACCACCATGACACAGTCAATCATTCAGTAGAATATGTCAATGACGAAGGGAACCATACAAACAAGATAGAAGGGCACTGGCGTCAAGCCAAAGTAAATCTACCTAAGTTTGGTGTGCGAAGAGGGCAGTTTTCAAGCCATTTAGCGGAGTTCATGTGGAGGTACATCCACAAAGAAGAGGACCTTTTCAAATGTTTTCTACACGATATACGCAAACTATATCCATGCTAGAGTGTACGTCGAATTTCGTTATCTTTTAATAATTCGTACTCATTTTTTGTCTAATTCTAAAGTAACAATAGTTTTGGACTTTACGCTGACAGTTTGTTAATCAGGATTACATATAGTTTACAACTACATAAATGTTTATATATTGGACATGTAATTAATAAAGGATCTTCAATGAATGAAATACAAAGAATGCGAATATAACGATTTCAAACCAAACATTACGAGTGTTTTAGTTTTTTATTCTGGGATTATGTGTCGTCAACGTCACAAAGTTGTACAGTTAATAAGAATCTTGAAGAATTGCTTCGTTCCACTGTAAAGAAAGCCAGAGACATGTTGACACATTCACGTATTGACGAGTTGACGCGCTCACCGATCAATATCTGTTGCCTCGTTCTACTAGAAAGAAAGAAAGACAGAGACTTGTTGACACATTAACGCGTTAACGAGTTGACATCTATATATGTGTTGCTTCGTTCTGCTATAAAAACAGAGACTTTTTGACACATTGACGCGTTTACGAGTTGACGCGTTGATATCAATATGTGTTTCTTCGTTCTACTGTAAAGAAAGTAACATTGACTAGTTGACGCGTTGACGCGTTGACGCGTAGACCAGTTGACTAGTTCATGAGTTGACTAGTTGACGAGTTGACGCGTTGACCCGTTGACGCGTTGACGCGTAGACCAGTTGACTAGTTGATGAGTTGACTAGTTCACTAGTTCATGAGTTGACGAGTTGACGCGTTGACGTGTAGACCAGTTGACTAGTTCATGAGTTGACTAGTTGACGAGTTGACGCGTTGACGCGTAGACCAGTCGATGAGTTGACGGGTTGACTAGTTGACTAGTTCATGAGTTGACGCGTTGACCAGTTGACTAGTTGATGGGTTGACTAGTCGACTAGTTCATGAGTTGACGCGTTGACGTGTAGACCAGTTGACGAGTTGACTAGTTGACTAGTTCATGGGTTGACTAGTTGACGCGTTGACGCGTAGACCAGTTGACTGGTTGATGGGTTGACTAGTTGACTAGTTCATGAGTTGACTAGTTGACGCGTTGACGCTTAGACCAGTTGACTGGTTGATGGGTTGACTAGTTGACTTGTTCATGAGTGGACGAGTTGAAACGTTGACCAGTTGACCAGTTGACTAGTTGACCAGTTGACTAGCTGATGAGTTAACCAGTTGACTAGTTGAGCAGTTGACGAGCTGACGCGTTGATCCAGGGGTTGAGCTTTCCGTGGGGGGTATTCTGCAATTGCTCCAAATAATTACGTTATTGATTACTAACTTTTGCAGTCACTTACGTTGGAGCAGGACATTTCGCAATTTAGCAAGAAAATTGCACGGTAGGCCTTATGCCTTATACTGTCTGCCGACTGATTTCGCCACACTTCGATCACATGCAATTTCGTGCTCGCTTTGCGTCCTTTCACGCTCATGACCCTTCCAATCTTGCTGCTTTGGAAGTTTGTGAAGACTTGGTTGTAGAATTGATCAGCAGACCATATCGCGCATAGGTCTCTTCCTTTCAAAACCTCGTTTTCGCAAATACAAAGTCACGCGAAAACTAGTAACGATATTGCATGCTGTCTAGAAACTAAAACATGGTCGATCACAATTGTTGTACTATTATTTACCCTCTACTATTTGTCTGTAACTACGTTCTTTCCTGATCGTCTTCCATTAATTTGGTCAGCTATATTGCTTTGTTTGCCTTGTTTTCCATGACTGCCTTTATCATGTTTTGGAGCTATCTAAACCTTACTTCCACACAGTACAGTAGGTACACTAAAGTGAAGCAAATTCCTTTCTTTCAGTGTGGCAGAATCCACGTTGGGGACATGTAGAACATCGGCCAGAATGGTGGCCTTTAGATATCCCTTGTATAATTCCCCAGGGAGGAAAGAAAGCTACAAACCAACAGTGTCATAATTGATGTTCAGAGCTTAGTCCGAGACCCCAAACGGAGGAAGTGGAGGTGGTATTGGTGGAGGAGGAAGTGGAGGTGGTAGTGGTGGCAGTAAGAAAAACGCAGTAATCAAGTTCGTGACTGTGCTTTTGCCAGGGCCGGCCCCACTCTCTGGAACTCCCTCCCTCAGCGGATCTGATGTGCGCCTTCCGCAGGCTGTTTCAAGGGCCACCTTAAGACCTATTTGTACAAGAATGCGTATATCATATAGTGTTATTCTATAACTTCTAGAATTATAGATCTTTTTGGACATATGCACTGTGCATATTCTCGTATGTATTTTAATTTCTACTAGTTTTATAGTTTTTATTAGTATTTAAATCCAACATTAGTATTTTTATTCATATATTATCGATTGTAGTTTCAGTCAGCGCTTTAGAATATTTATAGTTTTAAGCACTTTATAAATATTATTGTTATTACACTCTAACTAGTCTCACTGCAAAATTAAAGGCTATAAAAGCCATGTATTTGTTTGATCGGCAACATTCAATCGCAATTAAAATCAAAATTACTTAAATGAATTGAATCAAAATATTTAATGTAGAACCCCGACATAACGAACCTAAAAATACACAGGAATTTATATGACTTGTAGATCATTTGAAATGACTCACACTATCGATTTCTTAAATGGGATGCCTATTACATTTAAGGTATTCTTCTATTGTGCGTAATAATCTCCCATGATTTTCCATCTCAAAAACGTCCTGAACAGTAACAACAAAATGAAAGCATTCAAACAAGTACGCAAGTCTGATCTCTTTTCTCCCACAACCGCTTACTCAATAACACGTATTGTCTCTGCCTTAGTTTCAGTTCTTTATTACTTCCTATTATTCGGCCAATGAAAGCTGTTGGTTTTTACATTATTTTTCGTCAAGACTTGTTTTCAAGTCCCAAGATTGTCCGTCAGAATTGTAACGCACCAATTTTGCAAGTATGATTCAAATGAGAAGTTATTTTCGCTAGTTAATCCTCATTGATGGTTCTCTTGTGGTAGGTCAATATGTTATGTAAAGAGTGTAACTCGGTTATCTACTGCTTTATTTTACTACAGACAATCTTTGATGATCCAGACATCGGCAAAAAATTAGTCAGTACTTTAGGTGCCACCGAAGAAAGTGTGATATTGAAGTGGCAAGGGAGGCATGCAAAAACATTGTTCCCTTACTACAAAACCGTGTGGGGAACACGACATCGACCTCCAAGTGGAGGATATTGATGTACGGTAAGAATTGTGTTTGAAACATTTCAACAATTGCCTTCTAAGTAGCACACTCAAGATTCAACATGTTTCTTGTTAACGCCAGGAGATATGATCGACACGGAACATACAACTCGAGAATAAGCCCATGGTCCGACTGAGCAAGCTCATACTATGGGACAGGGGGTAATAATTTTGCCTTTAACAAAGGTTTGCTCGGGATTTTACTAAATTATAATTTTTCATTATTGTATTTCAAATTTCTGCTATGCAGCTACTACATTTTCATGAGATGACTGTAAATATATAATAAATAAACTTACACATTTATACGAGGGAAAGTATATAATCGGGGATAACGCAGTGGAAGTTTATTGGTGGAGTAGAACCTCAGGATTAAAGGGGTTTGGAAGGTTTGAAATTGTGCATACTGATTTTTTCATATTGTAGGGATAAATCAATTAGGTTTTTGCCTATTGGGAGTGGGGGAGTTTAATTATATTATTACGCTATGATACGTTGAACTGTTCTACGCATTTCTGATGTCAACACTGCTTTCCTCTACAGCCACAGACACACTGTTCGAAACTTCGAGCTGCTGGACACTTACGAACCAGTCCACTATACTGGCGATGGCAGTTGTCTCTCAACGACGTTTCTCTTTTACTTTGGGGAAACGAGAATGTAAGTGCTGCATTAAGAGGTTTTGCGTTTATGTATTCCACTGCATACGAGAAGTGTTATTTTCCGCTGGCTGAGGCACGAAAGAAGCGGAAAATGTTTTCTCGCCACCAGAGGGAGACTGGGTTCTAGTTTGCGGGGCAAAGGGTCACGTGTTTCTGAAAAATTCAGTTTTTCTTGTTGCGACCATTTTGTCTGACCTAGCGAGTTTTTCGTGGAGAATATTTTGAGTTCTGTGTCTCTCGTTTGTCGTTATGGGGCGACATGCAATGCAGTCAAAGGCTCAGGCTGCCAGGCAGTTAGACATGGGGACCGAGCACCGGAGAGAAGGGAAATTCTTTTTATTTACTGTTTTGCCATTTGGGTTGGCAACAGGACCATTTGTATTTACAAAAATCCAGAGTGCTTTAGTTAAGCATTGGCGGGGAACAGGCATCCGATCTTTACTTATTTGGATGACGGGGCCGGAGCAGAGAATTGTTTTCAGGAGGCCCTTGGGGTATCTCAGCGGGTTCCGATGTGAGATCAAGTGGGTTTGTTGCTAATGACAAGAAAAGTCAGTGGGAACCTACACAGTCAGGGGAGCTCCTGGGCTTTGTGCTCGATTTAGCGATTGTGTTGCTTGGCATTATCTCCCAATGGTGAGTGAGAACGAAATATTGCAATGGGATTTTTTTTTTATATAAATTAATTAAACAATCAAAAAATTATTGGCTTGGTATGATACAAATATTTGGCGAAAGTTTGAGAAAGTGCCCAAAAAAAATTTCTCGCTTTCTGGGTTCGAAATTTACTCTTGAATAATGCCAAGCTTTATTTTTACCACAAACTTATTTTATCCTCGCTATTTAAACAATTGTTAACCTTGGTATATCGTTGCTAATGGCAACGAATTTGTTGATATTTTGTTTTAGGCAAAGAAACCTGCCAAAATTAACTGTTTTGTGGGCCGAAACATCTGTTGTTGTCTGATGACTTTATGTGGAGGTTTACATGAAGAGTGACAATATATTTGAGCATACACGACAAATATAACTTGCCGCGTTGATATAACTCGATTTCTTGCCGTTCACGTTCGAATGTGGTTGTTTTGCTATATTTCTCCAGTTTTCTCGCGATTGTATTCTTGTCACTTTCTACTATGGGAAAGGAGTGTACAATTAGGCATCCAAAACGAAGATTTTCAGGAAATCAGTTTTCTAACTCCTCGAAAAGTAAATATGCCAAGAAAGACTTGAATGACGTGAGTGAGGGAACAGGTGGCTTGAATAATTAACCAACGACAAGCAAGTCTGTGTCTTCTAAGAAGCTTTCACCCAATTCTAACTCCTTTAAATGGAAGCCTAAAAACATTGAGAAATCTGACTTGAAGGAGGCACGAAAGGTAACGGAATTTCGGTTCTGTGATATGGAGCTTCTCAGCAATGCATTTTCTTTGATGAGGTGTGCTAATTGTGGTCAATTCAGAGTGACGCGTTTGGAAAATTTCATGAAAAGGCGTGGATGTGCCTCAAGTCTTCGTCTTTTATGCGAGAATCGTGGCTGGAGACACGAATTTCTTCTCATACAAAAAGCAAAAAAAGAGTTTTGACGTAAACAGACAACTAGTTTACTCTAATTCTGTACCTTGATGAATATGCCATCACCTCCAACAGCAAGAGCATAAACACTCCATACAAGAACAAATGCCAAGCATGTTAAAATCACTGCCAAGGAAACAATGTCAAATGCTGCAAGTGAAATAGGAATTGCTCAACATGCTGGTGAAAATGATTTAATTAACTGCGGCGTCCCATGCGATGGTACATGGCAGAAGCGAGGGTATTCATCGCTGAATGGTTGTGTGACTATCATGTCAGTTGATTCAGGAAAGTCTTAAATGTTTAATTTTTGTAAACAATGTCAACGTCATTGTCACTTAGATAAAGATAGTGAGGAATATTATAGATGGAGGCCAGACCACAATAACTGCAAGGCCAATTATAAAGGTTCTGCACCTGCCATGGTGTCAGAAGGTGCTGACCGCATTTTCAGAAGATTGAATTCTACTCACATGTGTAGAGCTGTATGGAGAAGGTTACAGCAAAAGCCAAACAGAAGCACAAACAGCTAAAGAACGAGTACTCCAAACATGAAATCGAAGTCGATTGGAAAGAATGTTTTGGAAATGTACAAAAACGTGTTGGCACGGCTCTCACAACACAAGAAAAAGAAACTCCTGGCTTGGGTGGAAGGGGAAAACTAACTTATGCCATCATAGATAAACTTCAAAACTATTATGGTATGGCCATAAGCTCCAATGTTGGAGATATGCAAGGAATGAAAAAAGGAATTCATGCTAGTTTGTACCATTGTGCCTCGAATGAGAATCGTCTTCTTCATAACTAAGCTGGTGCCGTTTTCAGAGAGACAAAGACAATTATAAACATGGCCCTGGACTGTTCTTGAATGTTATTGCAAAAGTCAAATCAATGTACCAAAGGATAAGTGAAGAGTCACTTCTTGTAAAATGTCTCCATGGGAAAACGCAAAACCAGAATGAGGCTATGAATGGGATGGTCTGGCAGCGAGTTCCTGAAGACATTTTTGTTAGAATTCGAATTGGAAGTAAGGCTAAAATGGCTTGATACCGTGGCCCGCATTATGGAAAAGGAAGCAAGAGATGTGGGAGTCCATGATATCACGGCATTTGCAACAGCCAAAGCAAGAGCCCCTACGCGCACCCCATGTTTGGCAAGGTTGTGAGCGAGAGCAAAGGCAAGCTACTCAACAGCAAGACTAGAAGAGATGGTCCTGGAGCTAGTGGCTTCTCAACGCAAGGAGGGAAACCACCTACAATGCCTAAATATGTCCCTTGTGCAGTGGTGCGACACGTTTTGCAAGCAGTCCATCCGAGAACGGCAGGACCTAATTCGAGCAAAGAAACTGTATAAACTGTTTGTCAGATGATGGTGATTTCGTACGTGATTGTCTCAAAGAAGTTTCTGCAAGGTACAGGGCTGCAACAGCAACACCAATCGTGATCAGACCAAAGCAACCCAGGAATCCACGCCTGACCTACCACATGCACATATCAATTCTAACACTAGTGCGATGGATACGTGAGACCAACGCGTCTGTAACTATCACTTTTGTATTGCCCTAACTTGTGCCGAAAATTGTTTGAGAAAATTGAGTTTTAAGAAAGAGCAGTTGAGTGTAAATTTATTTCCGGTGAAATCTTTGTTTGCACTGTTTCAACAACAGTTTCACCTTTTTGGAAAAACATTTTTGTCTTGAAGATCTTTGCAAAGGGTGTCTACCTAATAAATTATATTAGTTAAAATCTGAATTTTGATGATTTGGTCTACTCCAAAATATACTCACCTGTAACTATGAAAAATGAGCATGGGAACTTCCCTAATTTTATAGAACGGGAGACGTCCAACAATTATGCAAACTATTTTCTGGGGAGAGATGCACCTATAACTACTCGACTGAAGCTAGCCACGTGATCCCGCCCAATTTCTTGGGTCCACACAGCTCCTAAACGCCGCGAAATTAGAATGGACCAGGGACACGAATGGACCAGAATGGACCAGGGACACGGGCTCATTGACAGGATCCTTCTAGCCATACCTCTGGCCCTCCATCCCACAAAGACCGAAATGGAGGCCGCAGCCGACCAAATATCAACAGAGACTGTGAACGACTTCTGCGAGCTGTTTCAGAACATAAACGAAATTGAAGATAAGAGAGAGGATGGATGAGTTCGTTGACGATATTAACCAAGCGATAACAGAGGGAAAGGTGCCACCAAAATCTAAAATGCCAGAACTGATACCGAGAATCGCTTGTGCCCTCCATGCATTCAACTATTCCATGGTGGAACTACTGAGTGGTGTTCCCTCGACCCGGCCAGATACAACAATTTCAAGAGAAACCCTAGAAAGTGCAGCATCGTTCGTAGCTCACCTAGGGGCTCAGAAGGAGATACTCTGTCAGGTAAACTTTTCATAAATTCTATAAAATAATACACATTTTAGTTGTTGAGTCGCAGCAATTTTATCCCATAGTGTTTTTTTTATGAGCTACTTTATCTTTCTTGCATTTTCAATATTTTTTGACAATTTCAGGCTGAAATGTTCTTATGTTGTTATTTACTATGTATCTCCTGAATTTTGAATCATATCAGCCAACCGAACAATTTATTGACACTCTACGAACTTATCTCCTGCATCCACAAATCCTAAAGCCAACACGTATAACCAACCACTCTGCCACGTTAATAGATAATATATTTTTTGACTCTACTGATCACAGTTTGATAAGTGGAAACATCCTTTGTGATTCTTCCGATCACCTGCACAATTTCTTGTTGTTAAATAATAATTTGTGCAATTCCACCTAAACTGTTATTTACAGAAGATTATTCAAATTTTGACCAATCTTCCTTGATTAAAGATGTCAGCTCTCTAGACTGGCGTGAAATCCTTCCAGAGCGTAATGATGTCAACAACATATTTAGTTCTTTTCATACCGAACTGTCAGGAATTATCGAAAAACACGTCCCAGTCAAAAAAAACTCTCTAAAAGAGAAGTCAAGGTCCTGTCAAAACCGTGGATCACCAAAGGTCTAAGAATTTCAATTAATATTAAAAATAAACCATATAAGAAGTATCTAAAACATAAACATGGCTACCATGTGCTTAAGTATAAAACATATCGTAATAACTTGAAGCGTCTGTTGAAAATTAGTGAAAATATTCAGCACACTAAGGATCTATGGAAAGACGTAAAAGAGCTTATCACCACAAAAGCTCAAAGTTTCAACATACCCGCAAAAATTGTCAAAAATGGTTCAGAAATAACTGATAACAAAGGTATTGCTGATGCCTTTAATTAACATTTTTCTAATATCAGTTAGCCAGATCAGTTCCTGAGGTTAGCGTCTCACCCATTACGTATTTATCTACATCTCCTGCTGAACGTTTCTACCTATTTCCTGAAATTGAAGATGAAATTTCAAACTTTTAATAACTACAGGCCTATCTCACTTCTCTCGGTTTTTAACAGAATTTTAGAGAAACGTATGTACAAAAGACTGTTAAATTATATTAATAAGGTGAATAGTTTGTGTAAAAATCAATTTGGCTTTCGCTCAAACCACTCTACTGTCCATGCTCTTCTCTTAATTGTAGATAAAATACAAAAGGCAATAGAAGAGCGCAATTGCTCCTGTGGAATATTCATTGACCTTAGCAAAGAATTTGATACTGTTAATCACGAAATTTTGATCAAGCCAATGATTGGTTTATTTCTTATCTGTACGACCGTAAACAATCTGTCTCTGTAGGTAGTGTATCATCGAGTGGTCTCAACATATCATGTGGTGTTCCCCAGGGTTCAGTGCTTGGCTCTCTTCCATTCTTACTTTATATTAATTACTTCACGACATGTTCAGATCTTTTTTGATTTTTACCTTTTTGCAGATGATACCAACCTTTTTATTGCCCATAAGGACCCAACTGTCTTAAAGTCACTTATAAACACTCACCTAGATTATGTTAATACATGGTTAGCCAGCAACAAACTTTCTCTAAATATTAATAAAACAGATTTTATCTTTCATCCTCCACAAAAAAGAATACCTAATATCAGCTTAATAATTAATGACAGAACAATTTCTCAAAAACAAAGTTTGAAATATCTAGGTGTTTATGTAGATTCAAATCTCAATTGGAAGAGTCATGTTCAACATATATCTGCTATAATTCGTAGACCAATCGGTATACTATTCAAAATTCGCCAATTTTTAACTACAAATATATTATTACAATTGCATTATCTCTAATCTACCTTTATTTAACTTATGGTGTGCTTGTTTGGGGTAATACCTATGAATCTAATGTAAAACAGGTCGTCACCCTACAGAAAAAGGCTACAAGAATTTTGACTTACTCTCAATTTAGAGAGAACAGTAGTCCCTTATTTAAAAAACTTGGTATACTAAAGTTCATTGATTTTGTCATCCTTAGTATAACCATATTTGTGAATGACTTTTACACAAGTAAGTTGCCTCCCTCATTTTGCAATTTCTTTAATAAGATTAGCAAAATCCATGGCTATAACACTCGACTAGCCTCAAAGGAAAATCTCTATCTTGTCTCCGCTAGAACAAATTCCGGCAAGTTCAGTCTGTGTTTCACTGGTGTAAAAGTTTGGAATAAAATTAAAGAAGGCTACAAATCCCTGAAGAAATCGGTATTTAAAAGGAATATCAAACAAGAATTTTTCCCCTATAAATTACTGTAAATAAGCAAATGTATGGCACAAAAAAAAATTGTTGTTGTTGAAGATCTGATCAAGGGATTTAAGGACTTTTGGGACACCAGAGTTACGCCCGAGAAGTGTCGCCGGTTCATCTCCCATCTCCAGAAAGTCCTTCCCATCGTGGTTGAGCATCAAGGCAAAGGATCTGGTCACTGAAACGTTGATGGTCAAAAAACATAAATGGCTACTCTAACAGACACCAAATCTAATAAAGATATGACCAAATAGCTTCGTTCTTGTCCTTGTTGTCCTAAGTTCTGCTTTTTCTTAATTATTTGGCCATGACTTAGTTTTTTCCCCTGCATGACTTCGATAGTTCGTGACGATAATAAGTACCGTAAAACGACTTTCTCAATAATAGCCCCGATAAGATACATTCATTTGTGTGATGAAAATAAAAGTGTTTACTGTTTATCACGCGCTGTGCTACTGAAGGAGCTTGTAAATTTATAGTTTTCGCCGAAAGCTTAAATACATTTTCACCACCATGATTATTCTGCTATTTGGCAAACGTTTTGCGGTAATTTTTCTTTTTTGGATTTTAATAACGGAGGTTGTACACCGAAATGTTGGATTTGGTGGGAATCAGGAATAAGATCAAAACTCGGTGTCAAAGCAAAACGAAATGATGTCGGTGTTTGGTCACGTTATGTAAAATTAAAGCTTCTATTCTAAAATTTCTTGTTTTGGGTTTAGGAGATTTAATACATTTTGCCATAACTAAAAGAACGTTTTAATGTTTTACTGTTTGCAGTTTGCACTGCCATACTTCACTCGATGATAAGACGTATTCACTATTTCTGGATTTGCTCAAAGGCAATTTAATGCCCGGTTGCAAGACGGAACACCAAGACAAAAAGTCCGCTATAGTGCGCTTTTGGTGGAACCGTGATCACATTTCTCATCAAAACGATAAAGTATGCTACGATGGCAAGCCAATCTTGAAGAAAACCGCTTTGTCATCAACTGTAAAAGAAGCCTTAAAAAAAGGAACTGGAGTCCGAAAGTTATACCATCATCTGAAGGGCGTGCAGAGGCGTTGGGGAAAGAGATGTTAGAGGAAAGTCTCGCCTTCATCAAAGGCTGAATGTTCGTTTCCAAAACAAAGCAGTCCTAAAGCCAATACGAGTTCAAACGGTTCAAATACGGCATCAGATAGGTCCTGTGAACATGGGAAAAATGCACGTTCAGTGGAAAGGGAAAGTCTTTAAGTATGTGCTTTCTCTCTCAGATGTGTTTAGTAGATACCACTGGCTTGTTCCACCAGGGGGGGAAAAAGCAGCTTGATTGCAGTCGCATTGTCCAAAATCTATAAAGAATACGGTCCTCCCCACGTTCTCCAGCATCATCAGGGACGTGAATTCGACGCAGCTGTTGAAAAACTGTGCAAGAAACTTGCAATCAAGGTAATAAAAGGACGGCCGTACCACAGGGAAAGGTTGAGAGAACTCACAGATGGCCTAATGGCCTAAGAAGAAGATATTGTTTGATTTGTTAATGGCGAGCAAAACCGGAGTAAACTGGGCAGAACGCCTACCAGAATACGCCAGAACTCTAAATAATGAGCCAAAGGAAGAACTATCTTGAGGTGTACTATGGTAGAAAACTTAACATCTATGACGGTATCTCCGATGCTTTAACTGTAGAAGAATGGAGACTAGAAAGTACGAAAGAATGATATCGCCACGCCACAAAGATTTCAAGAACCATGAAGAACACGTCAAGAGAATACGCAAGACTGCCTCTCTGGCTGGAAAAAGTGTGAGAAAAGGATGATTAGAAAAGGACTAAGAAACAACCCCCATCAGTTTATAATAAGCGTCACCTCTCAATAAGTTTTGATCCTCCCAAAGATGGTAATTGCCAATTCACCACACTTTTTCATGAACTTAAGAAAATTGGAATTCATCAGTCAGCAAAAACGATGGAACTCCTCTATAAATGTTCGCAGGCATATCCTGGTCTCAATATTTAACACAAATAACGTGTAATGGTACTTATCGCGATCATTTAACTATACAATCCGCAGCTAATATTTTCAACATTGAGCTTCATGTCTATTCCAGTCCAGGACCCTTGGCTACTCATGTCATTTCCCCCGTGAATGGCTTGCCCATTACCACATTCACCCTTGGGCACTTTGCAGAGGAAGTCGGGGAACATTATCTGTGCTTGTCAGATGAGATCCCGGCTGAACAATCAAGCCTGGGTCACCACGCCTCCCACACCCGAGACAAGTAAAACTAACGAACCAGAAAACAAACATCAGGAAAAGCATACCAAAAGACCGGAAAAAGAAAACATGAAACCAACAAATGGACAACACGGCCCAAGTCTAAACCCTGATATTCTGGAAAATATTATATGACTGTCTCTACGGATAAATCCAGAAATGCGACAGACGCTGCAATCTGTGTCAAGGTTCTTCAAAGGCATAGTTGATAGAGTTCCCCTTTCCTGGATTTATATCCCGGAATTGGCAGATGTTGCAGATCTGCACCGTGTGAGCATACGGAAAGTTATTAGACTGAGAGGAAAGAGCAGCAGTGCCGTACTTGAACTAAAGAAAATAATTAACTCGACTAACTGGTATAACGCTCGGATTAGCCTTGTATTAGGATATGGTTGGTTTGGTATCTCTCGGATATACTGGAGAAATCATTTTTAGCACAGTAAGTCATTATTAATCATTCTTATTACAGTTTCAGTTCTGCAGTTGATGTTGTACTTCAATGTATTTCATTAATACGCAATGTTTTAGTAATTTTTAAAAATGTTTTTAATGAAAATAATGCCTTTCAACAATTACGCTGTTTGGGTCAGTGATCGAGAGTTTCGAGAAAATGTCAGCTTGCTGTGTTAAGGTATGAACAAGTACCTTGCCTTTCTAAAAAAACAACAACAAAGAACACTTATGGTACAAAGATCTCAGGAACCAATTAGATCCATGGATGACTCCTGGAGTATGAAGGTGGTTGTACCTTTTACTTCAGGCAAACAACCCAGAACATCCGACTCTGAGAACTATCTTGAACTATTGTCAGCACTTCAGAGCAAGGAATTCTATGAGGAAGTTTGTACTGTAAAATTTGAACCGAGCGACAGATTTGAACGGCGAACCTGGTATGAGAAACTAACATTGTCATTCCCAGTGACACTATGGACATACTCTTACGGCAATTATCTTGGAAACCTGTGTTTCGTTTGGAAAGTACCAGAAAACTCAGGAGAAGCAGTTCTCAGTGATACTGAAGTCATTGGGAGAATCAAGAAGGTTGTTCCTCAGTTTAGCACGAGGCAGACCAAAGAATTTATCCTTTGTTACGTAAAAGTTCCGGGGATGAAGCCAGCAATTCTGCGGAAATATGCATGCATTCCTAACTGGGGATAGCAGTGCAGCAGAGAGTTCTGAACAAGCAGCCGTTGATGAAAGAGTACTTGAATTTCTTGCAGAAAGTGGTGACACTGACCTGATTTGGGATAAGCGTGCGTTGAAATGGTAGACCAAAAGATCCAAGCTTCAACCCTTTCTGGGAAGAACTTAGAATGTTCATTGATGAGAAGGCTGCTGTGCATGAAAGGAGACAAAGGGATCATCTTTATATGCCAGTCGCCATGTCAGTTGAAGACCTCAGAGAAATCATTAAAGCCAAGCTCCCCATGAGAACTCCAGTGCCATCTATCATTGATCGCAATGCATTTCTGGCCAGGAAATGCTTATTCAAATGCCGCAATGGCCTACACCGGGCAATTCAAGGTAAACTTCAAAGTTCAACAGAGGCTAACGCGGGCTCAGCATACCGATGCAAAGTTTGGAGGACACCAGTTCAGTCTTGTTAAGGCAATGGCAGTGAAATGGCAAGAGTTTGCAGAGCTGGTGTGTGTGGATGACAAGGCAATTATTCCAGTTGGAGAGCCGCAAAGACCAGTTTCAACAG
>JAOEHT020219279.1:0-10994 GCA_025448195.2 Parazoanthus atlanticus | reverse complement strand
AAAAAAATGAAGGAATCTCTCAAAATTACAATTTAGGAAAACTAACAAATTGCAATTAACAATAACATTAATTATGGTAATAATAATAATAATAATAATATTAATAATGATATAATAATAATAATAGTAATAATGATAATAATAATGATAATTATGATTTATAATTATGTGCTTCTCCAAATTCAAACACCAGTTACAACAGCAGGTTTACGGCAACCGCGATTGTGAAAAACGAAAACGTTTCCAAATATTCTAATAATAGTGAATCACTGTGCATAGCCGGGCTGTGTTATAATATTGGAAAAGGGGAGGGAGGGGGAATTAAAAGCAGGATTTTATAATATTTGTATAAAAATGTGCTTTGCATGTGTTCGAGTTTAAATATATAAAACATACATACATTTGTCAGACATATCATCTATACCCTTTAACTACCTGAAGGCGCCTCTCGGAATACAGTCGTTTAGTACACCGGACGGGAGTGCACTCTTGTACGGAGACGTTGGTTACCATGGTGAACGTTTGAGGGAAGACTGGGGCGGGTGTGAAAGGCGCACATGGGTCACTGACCTTCTCAGGACACGACGGGCCGTCAAAACACTGACATCTGGTGAGCAAGAAAATACTGAAATAAGCTCAAGGTGATACGTCCAGCTCTACTTTTACTGTTTGTATTTCTGTTAATACGTCTGTTTCGCTATGAACTTGAAAGACGCAGGCAGATATGCAGACAGGTAGACAGACAGGCAAACAAACAAACACAAATAAATAAATAAATAAATAAACAAACAAACAAACAAACAAATAAACAAACAACCAACCAAAGAAAAACAAACATACAAATAATAACCCACGACCAGCTCCCTTCTGGCCTTGTAGCTCAGTTGATAGAGCAACGGTGATCTGTTCCGGAACCCGACCGGGCTTCTAGGGCTATCACTCAGAAGGAGTTTTAATTACTTGGAACATTTTTACATAACTTCAACTTACTACATTTAAAACAAACAGACAGACAGACAGACAGACAGACAAACAGATAGGCAAACAGACAGACAGATAGGCAGACAGACAGACTGACAGGCAGACAAACAGGTAGACAGGCAGACAAACAAGCAGACAGAAAAATAGACTAGAAGACAAACAAACAGGCAGTTACCTAGACAGACAGACAGACTGTCAGGCAGCAGACAGGTAGGTAAATAGCCAAGCAGACAGACAAACAAACAGAATAACAAGCAGACCAACAAACAGACAGGCCAACAGACAGACACACAGACACATAGACACACAGTCAGGCAGGCGGACAAACAAGCAGACAAACAAACAAACAGACAGACAAACAGACAGACAGACAGACAGAAAGGCAGACAGACAGACTGACATGCAGGCAGACGGGTAGACAGCAGACAGATAAAGTCGTAGACAGATAAACAAATTAACATACACACGGAGAGACAGACAGACAGACAGAGGTAGACAGAAATTTGAGTACCTTGTGTTTTCTTCACAGCGATGCAGTTTGTCGATCATCACGTGACTGTGCGGGTCGATTAAACACTCGTGCCAGCCCGATAGGTCAGGTAGACAATACCTCCCGGGGGGTCCCTCGTCGCAGAAGGCGCACGCGCAGTAGCTCAGGCTGGACAGTAGTAGCAGTGAGACAAGACTGATTGACACTTGACACACAGACATTGTGCTTTAGGGGATCTGAAGTAAAAAAGGTCGCTTTTTAGACTTACTTATTGCAAATTCATTTATGATACGAGCACATATTAAACTAGTCGCGTTTTTCTTTTTATACTTTTTTTTTAAAAAAAAGTTGACTTTTGAAAAGCGCGAAGCGTATAACTCAAAGAGTTTGGTTTGAGTCTTGAAACGTCTTCAAAAGGTGGTTTTTGCTAAGGTCCTTAGTATTTTTGGATCAATATATAAAAATTATCTGTCAAGAACACCGAACGACTACAAAAAAATACAATCACGTGCTTCAGGAACTTGCAATTGGGACATGAAATCTGCTGATTGTTTCGATTGATGTTTGTCCTTAATTACAAGTTCAGGTTTTGGAATTGACGAAAAGGATTGGCTTTTTACTATGGCTTGTGAAGGACATACACGGAACATGGAAACTGTTAGTAAATAATCACCTAGCCGCTTTTGGCGTGTGATTTTCCTTCGCGTGCTCTTGTGCACAGTACGAACATGCTGTTAAATGAAATGATTTCAAATTACTTTACTTGAATATTTGTAAGTTACTTTGGAGTGATTCACGTTAGGATTAATTTGTTCTGCGCACGTCCAAACATCCCCCAATTCCTTTCCGTCGGGCTGTGTCACTTGTGTTCCGTCTTGTCCTTGATCACTTCCGCCCCCTCTGCGTGGCCGTGCAATGTCACATGACGATGGAAATGTTTTCGAAAACTCTTTGCTGTTGTGTAGCTTTTCATAACAGCTTCCTATTTCAGCTGGAGCAATTAAGTTTCGTTTACATTATTAGACCAACACACAAGCATTGTGATGTATATTATCAATTTAAAACTGTATTCAGTATTTTCAACAGAATACTCGAAGGTTATAGTTATATCTTAGTACCGATAATATATTGAGCTGTCAGCAAGCTCCTATTCAATTTGTTTATCCACCGAACTAATGTTCTTTAGATAAAGTTGTTTGAAAGACAATTTACCACGTTTATTAACAATAAGCTCGTGCGGTGGATGTACATGTTATATCCTATTGCTTCTCATACCATCCCGTACCATGCATGTCACAATTTTCCTTTTAAAGATCTGAAGATGTTTGGATGGTGTTCAGTATTATTGATGTAAAGAAAAGAGAATCGCTTACCTGTTTTTGGGAACAGTTACTGTACTGATTCTGCAAATAGTAACCTCCTGTTCGTAACAGAATAGATCACTTTGTTCGTAAATGCAAATGCGACAGAGCGTTTTCCCGAAACTGATCTGGGATGCAATTAATCGGTCTCCTGACTCAGAATATCCGTTTCGCTTTCGCTTTCGCATCTTGTGTGACGTCACTTTCTGTATGTATCACTCGGGACGAAGTAGTCAATCAATATTATTTAATAGGTTTTGTGGAAAGTTGTCTTATTTATTGCTAAATTGCTTTTCGTTCCTATATGTATTATAAGATATAATGTACTTTTTTAGTCGACTCGATTCGAACTCGAACCTTCAACCTTTTCACTTCCAAAGTGCCAAATGATGATTTGCTAAATTCTCATTATTTGTCTCCATACACTTCCTATTAATAATTTGGAAGAATTTTGCATTTCATCTTAGAGAGTTTGGAGTGGGTGATCAGTTCCCATATTCTCAAAACTAATCAACCTATTTTAAACTGATAGTGTAAGGAGAAGATAGATGTTGATAAATTTGGTGGGAGTGAAAGTTTTAAATTTAAATTTACAATTCTTGAGAATCATTGTTCATTTTAAGGTAGTTCTCGTGATCGTGAAAAGAGAGAAATTCAATCCAACAACGGCGGTTCAGTCAGCAAACAATCTGTTGAACGATATTCGCAAAGATACATCGAGTAGAACAAGTGTTCTGTTGCTGACAGATTTTGGACAAATTTACCGTGGTCTTTTGCAATTCCATAAATCTGATTGGTTCTCCCACAGTGGCATATTTTCTTATAGACAACGTTCCCTCGCCCTATATTTTTATCCCGCCCGACTGCCACCCCCCCCCCGAACGAGAATTCTGCGAATAGTCAGAAAAATTTGGATAATATGATCTTGTTGAAAACTCCAAGAACGGATGGAGAATTCTGCGAAAATTAAGAAAAATTTGGATATTATAATTTTGTCAGATATTCCAGGAATGGATGGAGAATTCTGCGAAAAGTAAGGAAAATCTGCTTATGATTTTGTCAAGAAATTCCTGGGATGGCTGGAGATTTCTGCGAAAAATCAGGAAAATTTAGATATTGTAATTTTGTCAAAGTTTCCAGGAAACTTTGCTTATGATTTTGTGAAGAATTCCTGGGATGGCTAGAGAATTCTGCAAAAAAAAATGAGAACAGTTTGGATAACGTGATTTTTTAAAATCATCCAGGAACAGATGGCTCTTTTCTTCGAAAAGTCAGGAAAATTTGGATCAGTAGATTTTGTCAGAACTCAGGAAACGGATGGAGAATTCTGCGAAAAATCAGGAAAACTTGTACAATCAGGCTCTTTTGTCAACAATTCCTGGAACGATTTGAGATTTCTTCGAAAATTCGATTATTTTTTTGTTAACAATTCCTAGAACGAGCCTAGAGATTTCTTAGAAAGTCAGTATTTTTTATTTATTTTATTTTTTTGCACAACAATTCCTGGAACGAGTAGAAATTTCTTAGGGGCCGTCGGGAAATCGATTTGTCAACGCTTAATACAGTGATTCATCACGAAACTGCAGCATAAAGCCAAGTAAAAACAACGGTCAGCGTCCTTTTTTCAGAAATTTTATGGTCGGGAGGTAGGGTTTATTTTTTAGTCCGACGTTTTGAACTAAATACAATAAAACATATATATCTCTATTTGTTGTTATATGGGCAGGGACGGAAAAAGCGTGATGAATTTACTACAGTTTGTCTGAAGACTAAAATCTAGTAAGATTTGGTCAGTTTTCAGACAAATAATTCTGACTTCTACCAACTTTTGCAGTCGTGCAATATCTTTAAAATATTTTTTAAAGAAAAACTATGAAAATAAAAATAAAAAAACTTTTCTTAAAACTTAACCTAAGGTTCAAAATTGACTTCCGCTTCCTTTGAAGTTCTGTCTTCAAAAACAACACTTTTCACACATTTTGATCGTCCAATGGACGTTAAGCGTTAACAAATCAATTTTTCGACGGCCTCTTAGAATAGTCAATATGTTTGCAAAATGCTGTATTGTCAACAGTTCCTGGAACGGCGAGAGCCAGAGAGACACTGCGTGCCGAGATTTGAACAATTCTCCTTTTGTCAACAATGCCCGCCCGAGCGTGTATAGAATTCTACGAAACGTGCATAATACTATTTTTTAACAATTCCTGGAACTGCCAAAAATTTCTGAGAAAAGTCAGTAGACGTGTAAATATGTACAAGCACTGTTTTGTTAACAAATCCTTTAACGGTTGGATAATTCTGCAAAAATCAGGAAAATGTGCAAGTTCTGGAACGAGTATAGATTTCTGCGTTAAGTAGGAGTTTTGCATTATACTGTTTTGTTCACAATTCCTGTAACGACGGAAAAAATCTTCGTAGAGTTAGTAAGTTTGCATCAGAAGTATATATGATTCTCTTCTTTCTGGAACGTGTAGAGAATTTTGCGAAACGTACATTATTCTGTCAACAATTCCTGGAACGACTAGAAAATTCTTTGAAAACACAGGACATTTCCGTCAACAATTCCCGGAACGTGTGGAGAATTCAGCGAAACACGTGCATAACACTATTTTGTCAACAATTCCTGGAACGGCCAAAAAATTCTGCGAAAAGTCAGAAAAATTTGCGTAATTCTCTCTTTGTCAATATTTCCTGGAACGTGCAGAGAATTCTGCGAAACATCAGGTGACTTTAACAAACCCTGTTTTGTCAACAATTCCTGGAAAGGCTCAACATTTTAATTTTTAACAATGAACTTAATTGATAGTTCATTTGCTGAGCATGAGGTACAGCGGGTTTCGATTTCGGTTTCGAACCTGCATGTGACCAAAGGGAATATGACGTTACGTCTAAAACATGCGTATTACAATCTTTTTGTATATAAAATAGTGATACTTCACGCTGATGTAAACGTTTATGTTTTCAAAGTGCTAATAACCTTTTTATTATTATAAGAAAAAGAGTATATTGTTGTATTATTTACACATGGCCACAACTGCACGATGTAGGTCAGTCAGAGAGAAACAATCGATACAACTCTTTACATTGATAAAGACTTCAGTTTTTAGGATTTCTCAGTTTTACTTAAAGGCAGTAATATTTAGAGTAGGATTTTGGGATTGTCTCGCAGACTTATGTGCTGCGATTTGGTCGAAAGTCTTCAGCGTTAAGGATAGGTTATTGAAGGTTGGAGGGAGGGGAGGGACAACAGCAATCTTGTTCAAAAAGGGCTACTCTTCTCCTCATGGTGGGTGGTAGTATACTGACAAGTGATTGCAATGCTAATGCCGTAATGGCGGTATAATACAATCATAACAACAGTTTCTAAAACCGCCAGAGAAAAAAAAACAACGTATTAAAACAAAGTAGAACCAACAACGTGTTTTTATTTTAGGAACGATGATAGCTGAACCACAAGGTGATCATGGGACAGACAATACCAGAGCACACAGACGATGGGACTTTCCCAGAGGGACTTTCCCTTAACCAATCCACCAAGCCTCCCCTTCCGCTCTCTTCATGCACACGGTTCGTAGCGTTCAGTGTTGATACTTTTTATAAAACTGAACTTGCTTCACACTCATCGTTTACTAAGGAATTATTGGGATGCATTTCTATGATGTATATAAATATGGGCATTACGCAGATTTGTGGCTATAGAATAGATGCATTGTACGTGCATTGGGAGATGAGGCAAAACTGCAAAGAACAATTAGCGTGGGACGTGTCATGGGATAAGAACCAAAAATACTCTTTATAGCT
Organism: Parazoanthus atlanticus; assembly: GCA_025448195.2. Taxonomy (NCBI): domain Eukaryota; kingdom Metazoa; phylum Cnidaria; class Anthozoa; order Zoantharia; family Parazoanthidae; genus Parazoanthus; species Parazoanthus atlanticus. Next base: position 4,361 of record JAOEHT020219279.1, on the reverse strand, counting down.
CAGATCAGAGGTCGCATGACAGAGCTTAACCTGTCTGGGCGTGAATGTTTTGTTAAATGTTAACGCAGTTATAATTGCTAGGCAGTTGGAGAGTACAAAAGCCTCCGAGCTGGGTGTTTCGACTTGTCTTCTAGGATAGCTGCAGAACGAAGCAGAAGAGCTGAAGGTGAGTTGACGTTTTTCAAACGTTTGAGCAATCAGCCGAAATTTTATCATTTTTGAACATCTTTAATTGTGTTATCTGGGCTTAGTTGAACGATCATTCTAAGCTGAAGTCACGGCGTGTAACTGTGGTCTGATGAAATGTTACTGTTAAAATCTAAAATACCTCCATCTTTTTAGCATTTAGCTTGCTGCTATGCTCTTTGTCAAAATGAGGAACTGGTTGAAAAATCTTTGAACTGACTCTTGTCTTGGTTTGAAAATGAAGCAGGATAAGATCTGGTCACATTGTTTCTGCTGTTTTCTTTTTATCTTTGAATTGCATAGACTCCAACTAAATACACAGAGGACAAAAATTGTGCAAGGCTTCTGAAAGGTCGAGGTCAAACTGCATTCGTGATATGAAATACTGCCGTAACCCGAGACCGACATCTAATAATTTCATAACAGCTATTAATAAAATGTTTATAGTTTTCAGAATTGTTTTTAAAACATTTATTTTTAACGAACAGTTTTATTGTCTTTCAACAGAGAACGAATTAAGTTTGTGAAAATCAGTCAAAATTACCGAAACGTAGAATTTTTAAACGACTTTTAATCTAGCAGTTCAAAAATTATTTGTAATGGAACACTATTGAAATATTGTCTCAGAAAGCTCAATTGAATCTGAACAAACATTTGGTGTTGATAACCAGACGTTTTGACGAAATGAACTGAAGTCGACACACGTACGGCTGTTAAAAAAGCAAAACAATTCCATCATTCCTCTTGTGGTTACTTTACAAAGACCAAGGAGGTTTCGGGTGTCTGTTTATGGCGTCCGTATCTAAAAAATTAATGCGCCCAGTGCTCACAGCAGTTGTTTTGGCCGTGCAGAACTGTCAAGTAGCAGACCATGCTGCATTCGTTACAATTAAATGCCGTGCACACCCGGGTACCCAGCTGTGGTGGAGGACGTCACTAAAACTGGGAACGGGGAACGGTCAATATGAGTCTGGAGATGTGAAAAACGTCAAACTCACTGCAGATATTGTAAATATTGACCGTTCCCCGACTCATACTGACCGTTCCCCATTCCCCGTCACCGTTTTCCGTTTTTCCGTTTTCCGTTCTCCGTTCCCCCTTCTCCGTTCCCCGTTCTCCGTTCCCCGTTCTTCGTTCTTCGTTTCAGTAACATCCTCTGGTGCAGTTCTGTCTGCGAGCAGTCTCTTCATTGTCCAGAAAGTGTTTTGAAAATGATTTTTTTTCGAGGGCAGGCGAACGTTAGCCAAGGGTTTTCACCAACTCGTTTCTTGCCGTTCGCCGCTGTGACAGATTGTTCTTTTACTAAAGACTGTTCATAATCTAATTCCAATATCCGGAATGCGGTCTTTGTATTTATACAAGAATGTACAGCGTCTCTTTGTTCTGTCTGTATTAGTGAGGAACCATCGCCAATGCGATTCAGAAAACTGCAACGATATTGTTCAAATTAATAATTAGACCTGTTTCTTTCTTACGCTTGTGTCTGTTTCACTTGTCTGTGTTGGTGTTTTTCATGATTGTTACCCTAGCTTAATAAATATATTTTGTCTCTTGTTCAGCTGACTGTAGAATAATTCCTTTCCACGATGACGGCAACCTGCCAACTTGTCGCGCTACTGCTCTTGACGACGTCAGTGGTAATGTGTCACGGGACTTCCTCCTTCAGCTGTGGCGCGGGGCCTCCTGGGAAATACTGTTCTGCCGACCTTTCAGGGTACCACGACTGTCACGTGGACCCCAAAACAGGTCAGGTAGTGGACACGCCCCACACTTGCCCAAATGGCACAAGGTATGTTTTTTACGAGTTGCAGTTAGCTTATATACTTAATCTAAACTACAAAATATGTAAAGTTGTTCTTTTTGAAACAAGATCGAGATGTCGACAGTATTCTTGGGAATATTTATGTCCATACAGTGACTCATTTTTGTGCTACAGTATCAGTTTGGCTGAATCTTCTGACAGATCGACTTCTAAATATCATAAAAATTTTAAAAGTGAAAGCTGAAGTGTCATTAAGTGAACACAGTCATTTGGATGTGAAAATATTAACTTTGGTTTCATAAACTATAATCTTATATAGATTTTAAGGCAACGTACTTTAATTGTGAAATAGATGAACAGATAGTGTAAGATATATCAAACAGACAGAGAGATAAAACAAACAGACAAAGAAACAAGAAGATAGACAGACAGACAGACAGACAGACAAAGACAGACAAAGACAGACAGACAGAAAGAAAGGAAGAAAAACAGACAGGCAGTCAAAGATAAGACAGACAGATAAACAGACCCACGAGATAGATGAGTAATGGGAAAAATGTGATAACGGCTGGGAGAGCACCAGTGATGTGTGTATCAGGCAACTTTATGTTCCTTTCTGAAGATCAGAGCTGGAGGAAACAAGGACGGCTAGCCAAGTATCACTACATTCATTTATCTCTGTATGTCTAACTTTCTGGCTTGTACGATAGTCCCAATAACTGAGGTATGTCCTCAAAAATTGGCTCTTGTGAAGCTCCTGAGCATCACTGGTTTGAAACATAAACTTATCTATCAAGAACTCCGACGAGGTCTGTCCATCATAGTTGGCTTTACCGCGAAATGACAAAAACTAAAAAGAAATAGTTGTCAAAAGATCTGTGATTTGGCATTTAAAAGGAACGATTAAAAAGTTCAACTTGCAAATTTGGTTTGATTGATGTATGTCTTTTGAGCTGGTTTTTGAGGTGTTCAGTTTTTGGAACTGACGAACAGCTTGGCTCTCGTAATGTTTCGTGAAGGACATACATGCAGCATGAAATTGTTAGTACTTAAGCGCCGTTGGGGGAGGGGGGAGGGGGTTGTATCAACTCACTCCTTAACTTAGCTAATTAATATCAAGTTACTTGAATCTTTGCATGCATGTACAGCACACTTAGTCATAGTTATTAATCGATAGTTTGCTCAACTCTAATTGCTAAAAAATTGTATAATTAATAGGGCTGCTGCAACCTTCTCCACCCCCTAACTCCACGGCAAACATTTTTGAATTTTTTTTCAGAGATACATGGGTATGTGGACAAAGGGTAGGTAAATTGACGGAAGAGCAATCTTAGCAAATTGCAAGAATGGTACTAAGAAAAACCGGAAAGGGGGCTGCAACCCCCCCTTCCCCCTCCTCCCGAGAGAGAGAGAGTGTTAATTAACTTGCACAATAGTTAATACACTTATAAATCGTTTTCTTGCCATCCGCAGATGTGTATGTTTCGTCGGTCCCTCGTGCCCAAGTTATGTCCAGGACCCTTGCCAGAAATTCCGATCTCCGCCAGACTTCCCCAACAAGTATAGCGCCTATGGCGAGACTAAGACCCAGGTAATCGGACCAACAGGCCCGCAGCCGATCACTGCCAGACAAACAGCCATATTTCAAAACCTGGATGAAAAAAGTTTCGTTGGAACAGAAACCATCTGAATTTCTTTGAGTCGTGGTTCTATCTTCCAACTGCACATGCACTGCCCTTTAACGAGGTAATTTGAAAATACTACGTAATGCTTTTTTGTTTTAGCATTGAATTATGTCTTCTAACTCTTTATCTTTTTTCAGTCTGATATTTTAAATTTCTCTTCTATGTAATTCAGCATTAAAGGATGTTTGATATTTGTGTAAAATCCTAACCTATTTGAGTTATTTGTGTGTTTCCAGAAGTCAAAATATTTTGTTTTCATTCTGCCTCAATAAAACATATATAGTATAATTTTAAGCTGATTATGACCAATTTTTGAAAACCCGTGAAAAATTTCAATATTTTGTATATTGGCCTGAAGGCATGATTTATTTTTTTATAATAAAAGGCCTATAGGTGTTTGGCACATGTTTTGTTGTACATATCGTGTAAAAAATTCAGATAATCCATAAGTAGCAGATTTGATAAATCCGCTTTCCTGCTCGATAATCAACGGTTGGTGCTTTGTGTCAAAAATCATTTTCTCATATTTTTCAGGCAGCCAAACCTATTATCTAGATACCGTAAAACATGTTTCATCGAATATGTTTAACCTTCGAATGGACAAGGGGAGAGGAAGAGGGTAGGGAGTGGTGCAGATGTGGGGTTATTGAATATTTTGTATCATATTTTGTTTGAGATAAATTTGGTGAATTTTAAGTATTTTTGACCAGCTGCACTACAAATATGGC
>JAOEHT020219204.1:0-10996 GCA_025448195.2 Parazoanthus atlanticus | reverse complement strand
AATTCAAAAATTACTAGCATTACTACAATTACCATTACTATTACTATATTTATAATTACCATTACTAGTAGTTACACTACTACTGCTGCTGTTGCTGTCATTACTGGTACTATTTCATTATTACTTTGTATAATACTTTATCTACTACTAACTAAATATATATAGATATAAACTATCCATTAATTATTAATAATAAAAGTACTATGAACATCAATACAAATAGTACTAACTACTAAAACCCATCCATCCATTCAAATTTTTACATTTCGGTAGCTTAAATGCTTAGCAATTTGAAAGGGTAAAAAACAATTTTTGGGGTATTTGACTGATAAAAGGTAAGTCTGGTACCTTTATAAGAAGACATGCATGGCTAAATAGAAATGTGATATGTTTCTATAAATATCAGTTTAAAAGCTGCTTCCATAAAATACAATTATATCTTCTGATATATTTAAAACCTATGGGACTTTATCACTGAATTTCCTAAAATATATTAAGGATTTTGTGTTATTAAAGGCTTATTGGAAACTGACTTTTTGGAATATTGAAGAAACTTTCCAAAACGTTTCCTTCAAAAGAATCCTTAAACATTAAATTTGGAATATATCATAAACTTAATCTGTACACAAAGTTGGCATGTAATCAAAAATAGTTTGCGTCTTTTAATCACAGAAAAATGACAATCATTACTATAGATGTATCTTCTTGAACGATAAAAAGAATAACAATCTTTGAAAAGTTGATCACACTTGCTATTTACTGGGATAGTTGTATGCGTTCTGATATACGTTCACACACAGTACACTTTAGATTTGATTCTGATCTGTCTCGTAAATGCACTGTCAACAATGTATATTCTGGACAGCTTCTGTGCTTAGAAAGAAGTGCTGGACTAATGTCAGTTATGGGTCACTTGGCTAAGGATCGGGAAGGCCTTACTAGTAATCCTATCATCTTTATATTATTATAAATAAGTTTCAAAAATTAATCAAAGTTTGAAATTGGTTGAAACCGGCTCTAGCATATGCTAAGCAAATCCATCTGCTTTTGTAAGAAACGACAATGTTAATTTTAAAAGAAGCTATAAAAAACTGACAAGAACCAGAGTTCCTCTTTTTAATTTCGTTGATAAAAGAGGGATCACAGGACAGATCAACGGATTAGCTTTCTTGAGCTTGTTTTTCACAAAGTTACACGTACGTACTTGTGTTGTAAATCGCCTTTTCCGAGTTCAACTACCAATAACATTTTAAAACCGAGCACAAACATTGATCTCTAATTACGTGCACAATGAAAAACAAAAATTGAGTATGTTTTCCGACTTTCAACAACAGCTACTGAAATGTAAGATCCTGTTTTGTGAAAGTGAAATGAAATAGTCGGGTCAGAGATAATAGGAGAGATTAATGACAGGATTAGCTCGCCCCTCTTAACTGGGGTCCATTAGCGTGACCTGCTCAAAGCAAAACAGCAATTGAAAGGTGTTCAAGCATCACCGACGCATTCATATACATCGCCCGCTACAGAAATAAAACGAATTTTCAAAACACACAATTCCAAAACATGTCAACACGCATAACCTGTTGTAATTTGTGGAGGAGTTATATTATAAGACGTATGTATACATGCTTCTATTTCGAAGTAAATAACGCCCCGTTTGCCCTTAGGTGTGTCTGTATAATATTTAAATCTGACACAAGTAGATTTTAGTCTTTCTGAGCCAATATCCTGTTCTAAAAGGTTTTGCTGTATCGCGTTTCTCTCAGAAGTTCCGCCAGTTGATCGCGATCAGCTCGTTGTTAACGATGTTAGCTCCCCCGACTAGCGCGAGAAGTTCTGTTAGTTCGGTTAACTATGCTATGGCCCTGCAAATTCATCACGACCGTAGACGTGGTTCCAGACGAAAGGGCGAGGTAGATATGGGGATACTTTTGAGCTGGTCTGTAAAACTCCAACCAGAGTATTCGTTAACCTTGTTTCTCTTTCATTCTACCAGGAAGTTCCCTATGAATACGAATCAAAAGAGAAAGAAGCGGCAAACAAGAAGGGCTTCTATCTAGATTATCCGATTGAAGGTGAGTTTAAAAAAAAGAATCGTTACATTTTCTGGTGTTTTGACAAGTGATACTTTGTTCTGGCGTAACCCGAACTTGCCGCCTTCAAACAAATTTGTGCTCATCAAAGTGTTAAGATCTTTGTTGACAACCTTTACCCTTTGAAAGGCCTTCTGCTCAAACACGCTTTTAAAACTACATATATACAAATACTTAAACTTGAATTTTGAAACTGTTGATTCTTAAAGCAATAATTCATTATGATCAATGACTCCAATATCGCTGTCATGGTCGACAACCTTCAGGGTTCCCTGTTTTTAATTTATGCTGAAATTTTAAGATATTCTAAAAGGGATGAGTTGGTAAAACGAATGGCGCAAATGGACCTTATTAGCTCCATGGACAGTCCTTGCCCGGGGCTAGTATCAGTCCGTATTGGCATCACAATTTCAATATCAAACGGGAAACTATACGCAAATCTTTTCTCTTGTATCATTTTTTCATCAAATTAAACGCAACCTTGTATTTTCCAACCAACAATACTGGAACTTTTTTCAATTTGCTAATTTGGTATTTGCTCTAATAGTGTAGAAACGGAAATTAAGAAAAAAAAATTAAAAAGAAACGGAACACCTACGGAAAAAAAGCCGAGAATCTGTGATGTTTTCCCTGATATTGTATTGAAAATACCGCTATTGCGGTTTAAGGTTTCATTCACAAGACTACTCAAACCTCGTGTCCGCTTGGAAATTACTCCTAATATTGCAAAGCAACTTTTCTTGCAACTTCTTGCCATAAAATGTATGGCATTTTCCCCAATTGTTTGGTATTTCTACTAACTGACCAACTCACCCTTCAGGGGAGCAAGGTAGTTTTGAAGATGAACGGCACGTGTTTTCATGTAACGTATTATGACAGCAAAGTGCAAGTAGCTTTCTGTGAAGCAATATATTTGTTAGAGTCAAGTTTTAGCAAACTTATACATGTTTTATCTCTTTGATAATCTGTTGTGCAAAAATGTCAAATACTGATTACTTGGGAAGTCCGAAACTGGCCGTCCATTCAAATCCTTTTTATCAAGAAAACTAGTTGTTAAAATTACATAAATATAGAACTTTCTTGTGTTACTCACTTACTGTAAATGAGATTCAACGTCATATTTACCCTAAATTTTGCTGAGGCTCGGGGTTCTTAAATTTTAGGTGAATTCAACCTCAATTGCTCTATTTCTACACAAAAAATAACTATTATAGTACCTTGTGAACAGATATCTTTCATATCCCCACAAAAAACGAGGTTCTCTTCTCGCACGTTACTGTTCTTGTTGAAAAATTGTGTTCTTATGGACCTGAGGCTGAGACAGAACTTGAGCCTGATACATAATAATAATACTGTTCTAATTGTTTATTCTTAAATTTGGGGACATCTATGCCTTAGTATAGTGTTCTTATGAAGTTTGTTCTTATAAAAACAGCGTGTATTCGTTTGCCGTTATCCATTTTTATACCTGCATTTCGACTGCAAAAAGCTAAAACAGAAGTGCGCGCTATCAAAAAAGATGTTTTGACAGTATTTTTTACAGGGAACTCAAGCCAAACAGTGGACAAATCCTTATTTCTTTTTATAGAAAGAAAGCTACTGGCAAATCTGAGTGTTTTTCTAAAGTTTGTTCTTATAAAGAAAAAGTGTGTACGTATGTCTATTTCTTAATATAGTGTGTGTCAATCTATGCAGAGCGAAATGAGATTTCCAGAACTGCTTGAAACCTTTAGTTCCATAGGGAATTGTAAATGTTATATAAAAGTTGTTTGTGGCTGAAGTTAATTAAATAACATCCTTATTTCGATAAAGATAATTGTGTATTCTCTCTGCTTAATGGAGCATTTTCCATTTTTTCTTTCAATTTACAATGATTAAGTCTTCCAACTAGAAAGAATGAAAAAGAAAACAGCCCCGAGATATTTTGAAATTCCACATAAACGTTGGTCATTAAAGTCATGCAATAGCAATTCGTAAGTGAAATAAAATACTGCCCTTGCCGAAACTTTCAGGTTTTACACTTACAGAAAGTGTTCGGATATTCCCACAAACGTGAAAAACTTGGCCAACTCTTCTTTTGTTTTGAAAACCCTTGAAGCGCTTTCGAAACTTCCAAATACAGATTTGATGAACACAATACTATTTAATTAAATGAAACACTCCTCAGCAGGAGATATATTTAAAACAGCTGGACATCTAAAAATACATTTTTTCTTATATCAACATTCGTTTTGATAAAAAAGATAGACTATTTTGCTCTGACAACATTTACCAAATCGTTTTTTTGTTTAAACTTGCTGTCCATTTACTTTGGAAAAACAAACAATTACAAAAGGCGATATTTAAGTTTTCTTTCAAATGTGTTTTGAAATTGTGATTTCCTTAATATGATTTTCTGCAAATGATTCTACCCGTTTCTTCGCGCGTTGTTTACAAATGCAACTTTGAGATTTTGTTCAAATGGTTCCCCAAAAGATAAACAAAACAACTTCCCGATAGTATACTCAATAAGTATTTACTAAAATTTTGAATGTGTAGCTTTGCAAACTTCGGCTTCTTCATTAATTTATTCTATTCAGTGCATTTGTTTGTTGGTTGCTCGATTCATTCTCTCATTCAATAAGTTATGTACCATTACCAAAACAGGGAATAGTGTAGATCGAAGCCATAGTGCCACTTTGCCTGCATATTGTTTTGGTAGTTTCAGCTTTGTCCAGAGAATAAATACATTTATTTTGCAGTTTATTTAAACAAAGTAACGACTACCAGTGGAATTCAATTTGTGCTCTAACTTTAAGAATTTACTCCAACAAGATCAAAGGATGAACACATTTGCAATTTGCTACTATAATTGAAAAAGACTGCAAGATGTTTTTCAAATTGTTTAGAAGTGTCCTTTAAGGTTTTCTGAGTGATTTTAAAACTCTCTATAACATCGTTTCTGTAGGTTAGAACAGAAAGCATGGCTTCAGGCAAATAATTATACTCTTAATATATAATTAATGTTTTTCTCTGCAGTCGTGGAGTTGCCTGATGAACCAGATGGCAAGACATATGATGACGTTTTCAAGAGAGAGGGAGTGGTTGAAGCTGCTACTCAAACTAAGCCAGCAAAGGTAAGAAAAACAAAGTGTTAGCCCTTATCCTGCCAAGGACATATTTGCAAAAACAAAAAATGACCCAACTTTCAAACAGTAGTAAAAACCCATACAGCCACTATTACTTGAAGCTTCCACTTTTTCGTACAGCCATGTAATCTATTCAAACATTGTTGTAAACCATGTTCACTATTTGACATTTATAAGCAACAAGTCGTCTGCATATAACAGACAGTATACTTTTGAGTCACCAAGTGAAATAGGTTCACAACTTAAATAAAAAATGTTGGTTAGGTCATTGACAAATTATTTTAAAAAAGGTTCGGACTTAAATTACATTCCTGTTTTACTCCAGTCATAGAATTTAAAAAAATCAGTCAGCCCTTACTGTACATGAAACATATAATTTTAATAAACGTTTTGCTTATTCTGCAGTTAATAAGTTTGAAAAAGAGGCCATTCCTCCAAACAGAGTCATAGGCTTTTCTAAAGTCAACAAAGCAAACATATAGCTTTCTGTTATCTTTGAAATAAGAATCTATGATTGTTTTTATATGAGTACCCTCTTCACCTTTCCCATCCTAAAAATAATGGGTCTGTAGTAGATACATGTATGAAGGATACTGTCTGTCAAATCAAACTTGGTTAATTTGTCGTGTATTTAATTTTCATGTTTTATGGGTGTAGGAACTTGCTGAGTGTGGTCTGTCAGTAAAGTCAACGGGATCTGACCAAGAGTGGTCGTACACTCTGTATGACTTTGAAGGGCAAGGAAAGGTGACACGGGAGGTAAGAGATTGGTTTTGCAGTTGTCTTTACAGTACACACTTTTAGTCCATAAAATTTTAATTATAAATAGATACTTTACAATGGAGAATTTCCGTCAGCTTTTATTATTTTTAAGCTTGTTTTATATGTACATGAATATATGAAGTAAATGTATATAGCAGCGGTATTACTAAATGATGAACTTTACTTGTCAAATTAAGAAACTTGGTGTGAGAAACTGTAAAATGAATTTGTCATTTTTTAGTTACCTTTTTTCAAAAACAGTGGTACACATGTGCACAGAGCATTCACTATAGATAATAGAAATTTATCAAATGGGTAACTTCATTTAGTAGGTAATTGAGGAAAATGATGGATGTTGTCAGTCCATATGCAATCTCTCTCTACTAATGCAACATATCAAAGTTCATCTTTTATGAGAAAGAAACTGCACGGAGCTGGTACATAATGGTACACTAAACTATGTATTAATCACTTCGCTCCAAAATGAAGGGTTTTAGTCCTTTCACTCTTAAACTAAATGATGTAAATTAATGATAAATTGTCATCACTTGTCTCCATACATTTCCTATTGATAATTTGGGAGAATCTTTGATCTTCTAGAGACCTTGGGGTGGATGATCAAAACCTCTAAATGTTCTTAAAACTAATTGACTTATACTGATACTATAAGGAGAAGATCAAACATGTTGATAAACTTGTTCTAAAGGAGTGAAAGGGATAATAAACAAACTGTTCCATGTCTGGTATTAGTAGTGGTTGTAGCAGTATCTAAGAAAACCAAAAGTTTGTTTGTATGAAAACTCGATTCTTTACATTTTTCAGGATATCAAAAACCTTGTCAAGTCAATTTATGATGTGTTAGGCAAGAACATTAATCAGTCAAGGAACACTCACCGCGACCCCCTGAAAAAACTGAGAGTTCGTCTGTCAGTTTCAAAGGAGCATGGAAAGGATACAAGTGATGGAGTGTCGACAAGGCATGAGTACGTACTGTCAGCATGTGGCACTCAGACACCAAGGCGAATCAGAGCAAAATCTTTACCGATTGAAAGGGTGGATTCAATGAAAGTAAATCCACCGACTTCATCAGAATGTTTGAACAATCCTCCAACGAGACAGTCGAGGGCATTGTGTGACCCCCCTGTGGGGATGGACAACAATGAGAATGCCACCACTCCTCCACGTCGTACGAAGTCAAGTTGTAAGAGATGTGAGCAGCGACGAGCAGAGAGACAAAGTAGACATCGAGAACGAAGTGCAAGTGCCCATAAGACAACAGGCACCCAAGCAACAGCAAACAACCCAGCGATGTATCACTACCCCAAGAGACTACAGACAGGACCAGGAGAATGTGACCCAACTCCTCGAGGCAGCCCACAGGCTGATCGTGACATGAGCAGAGTGCAAGATTGGATAAATCAATGGTGTACTCCTGTTGATGGAGCAGAGCATGAGCGAGGGAAGGAGAGCAGCCATCGTCACAAACACAGGTCACATCATAGGCAAACAGATAAAGATGATGTGGCTTGCAAACTGCACCACTGTTCACAATACTTAGACTTGGCTACGGATCCTGTTACTTAACCATATCACATTGACAACCAGCCTTACACCTATCTCAACCCATCGCCAAGACCACGCCGCAGCAACAAACAGAATGGTCAACAGCAACAATCATCCTGCAAGCATCATTGCAAGTGTCAACAAGAACAACAGCAACCTGCCGTCCATCGACACGAACATCATCACCACCACAGTCACCACCACTACCACCACTACGTCAGCTAAAGGGTCGCACAATAGCTAACTAAATAACTAAATTTTATACGCCCAGTTTCTATTTCTTAATCTTATCTCCATATTTGTTAAATGCAAATTTTTCAACATGCGCTCAATCCATTTGGGTGCATCAAGTACTTATTAAGCAATCATTTAGGTATTATGGTTGCTATTTACATGCTTCAGCCCATTGACTAAATACTTTTAGAAAAGAAAACAACTGGCTGCATGGTATGAATAATGTCTTAATATTTAGTTACAACTAATAAATTTGAATTGGTCTAATTGGAAAGATTAAAAAATATGTTACTCCTTTCAGTTCAACAGTGTTTAAGTCAAAAAATGCACAAAAACTGATTTTCATATTAAAATAGTTTGCAAATACAAAGTTCAAAGATGTACATATGTTGTTTATCAGCCAGTGGTTGATGATGTGAGAATATGTATCAGACTGATTGATTTGTACCAGATCATGATGGTAAAGTTCCTCTAATATTGCGTAAACCACAGAGACTAGAAACTTAAGATTACTGTTATTTATAAAGTACACACTTGTAAAGGTTAATATTTGTTTTAGTAGAGGGCTGTTTTAGAAAGCAAAAATAATTTTCAGTTCATTACAAGAGGACCACATATAGCCTCTCAAATATGTATGGATGCCTTTAGAGTCACGAGAACCAATGCTGTCTTAACTCTGACAGAGGTATTTGTTCATAAAAACAGATAGGTTGAATGCCAAAATATCCATAAGATTGAAGCTTAGGAGTGGTTCTTTGTATAAGTTATATTAATATGCAATTATGACATGTATATAATTATTATGAAGTTAGCTGGAAATAACACAGATTCACTGTGTTTACATTAACACATTTAAAGAAGTTTTGAATTACACTAATATTGTAGTTTACAATGTTTGGCTAATATAACTGCATTTTGTTATATAGACAGCTGAGTTTCACTGGAAAATATACCACAAGTTTGTCAAATTCATGCAAAAATACATAGATCTGAGACCCTTGTGGCTTATTCACCAACTGAGTGAGGCTATCAATTTCTGAAAATTTCCCTAAAATTTTTAGAAATCATCAATAGCTTTTAAAATTCAAATACCTTTGCAAAAACAATGTAAGTGACTTAATGTCAAAAGTTATATTGTCCCAAAGCTTATGAGGAAAAAGAGGAAGAGGATTGAGAATTCAGTCAACAGTCACTTAGTATGTACATTGTTTTTGCATTTCTAGTGTCTTCATTTTGAGGCGTTTCCAAAATTTTCAAAGATTTGAAAAATTGCTTTAAAATCAACCAAACCTTTCTAGAAACTTTTTCAACAATTTCCAAAGATTTTCCAAAATTTGTATAATTTTTGTCTGTATAATAAAAGGATTACACGTTGGTTTGAAGATATGAACTTTATTTCTCAAGCCACTTGAAAATAGAATAATGTCTTTGTGCTGCCATTATACTGTAATTACGGTTACGGTATATATCATGACCTCTAGTCCATATAACATCTGTGCATATATATACCAGCATTTATATATTACTGTATACAAGCAATTTATGGCTTGATAAAATAAAATTGAATATGTTAATTTCAATTGGCTGTTGTGTTGCAGTTTGCCATCTCCTTTTTATACATAAAACTATGAAAATGTGCTAATACCTTTTTTTCCATTGGTTCACGACCCTTGGGTTTTTTCCACTGTTCTGAAGATTGCTTTGGGCTGTTGTCAGTCAGCCACAACAGAATTTAAATCAGACTGTATGTTGGAAGACAAATGGAACCAATCAAAAATCACAGATGCTAGGGACCAGCCACTGAACTTTTGAAGATTTTGAATTTAAAAAAATGTTCCAGCGAACATGGAGAAAGATCCTGCAGGGCTAAGTTTTGAGTTGAATCTCCCATGTTTGGATGAAATAAATTCCTGTAGCATTTCAGCACAATAAAAAAAATTCAACTGGTGACAAGGTCAACCCCCTCCCCCACCAGAGAAATAGTTGGCCCCTTGCATGGCTGGATCTTCACCCCCAAATGAGTGTGCATATACACGTACAAGCAGCTCTGTTTCAAAGACTTGATTGGTAGCAGCCCAAAACAAATTTGAAAAGAAATGAAATCAATTTAAATTCTAGGAAGGCAGTCATTTCTCTTCTTCCCTGCCCTGCAACCTTTGCCATTTCTTCCTTTTCCTCCCATTATCAAGTCCCTCCTCTTTTAACAGTCTTTCCTTCCCTTGTGCATCCAATAAATTTATTGTGCCAAGTGAGCGAATCTGTGCCACTCCCAACCTTTCCACCCACAAATGATAATAATATCAATAATAGTAATAATAATAATAATAATAATAATAAACTACACACAGACATGCACAATTATATTGTAAATCTGGAACTGGTACTTCTACAATCTTCCATTTATGCACCTGTCAGCGGTTTGCCCCAGGGGGTATTGGTTTGCCCAATACCCCCTCCCCCCCTCCCCCCAATGACAAAACAGGTGCATTTTTCTTTGGCTGTGAAATAATTTAATAATAACAGACTAAAGAATTATCAGACAGTTTACAACAAAATGTATTATTGGTAGGTTTCGAACTGAAGAGAACGAAGAAATATGGAATCAGCCAAATTCAATTCGTTGTTGACTATTCAAAAAGTTTTTAAAAAAGGTATACAAGTAAACCATTGAGTGATAGACGACCGATGGCTGAAACCGCCTACATAGATTTGTTTACTAAACTGCAGCTTGAGAGGCTGAATTAGTAAAGAGTTTTCAAAAATGGGGATGATTGAAGTGGCTTCGACTTTCGAACAGATCGCACCACATAAAATTTCACAGAATACCAAATAACCAAGTACAATATATCAACACATATAATATATAGTCAGCACATGTTCATGAAGTTTTAATACCGCATTGAACACATGAAGTTCACGAATGGCTGTTCAATTCACTGCTAACTAGTTTAAATTATACACCAATATGACATCAAACTTACCTCTTAGGAGCTGTGCACGTGTATTTAACGGAGGAGAGCCCGGAGTGGATTCAAATCTTTTCCCAACGATCGACGACGTTTGCTCTTTTTCAAAATGTTGCAACTTTCTTCGCATGCGCATTGAGAACTAGCGGGATTTTCCGGGGGGGATGCTCGGATGACTTAATGTTTAACCCTTAAACGGTCAAGCCTTTTGGCCAAACATAAGCGGTTGATGGGGGGGGGGGGTTTTTGT
>JAOEHT020219129.1:0-10998 GCA_025448195.2 Parazoanthus atlanticus | reverse complement strand
AAATATTCTGGCAGAGGACACTCGAAAGTATACAACCCGCAGGACTGAATAAGAGAATAGGCTAGAGTTAAGGAGCGGAGGAGATACCTTTATTTAGAGGGCGGCCATAACTTTGACCTTTTCTCCTAAGTATCTAATTAATTAGGCCAACTAAAACATTACGTTTGTTTCTGTCACTCAAATTGGAACCTAATTAATCAATTAACACAGAAAGGTATAAATAGGAGCGACTAAATTAGCTTTAACCAATCTGAAAAAACCCCTGAAGAAGGCCAAGTGTCGAAACGCGTTGGGGAAATAAAGCTTTGAAAGACGAAAAAAGACTATTCTCCCATTCTTCAATTTATATATATATATATATTGTTTGTTTATTTATTTATGTATTTATTTATCTATATATTTATTTATTTATTTATTTATTCATTTGTATAATCTATTTATCTGTTTATCTGTCCATGCTGTATAGTGGTTTGTCCAGCCGGAACGTACCATAAGACATCGCTCCAAGAGTGTGATCCCTGCCCAATTGGGACATTCCAAGACATGGAAGCGCAGATGTCGTGTAAGACGTGCCCCAAAGGGTCAACAACCAAGACCAAAGGAGCTTCGCTTTCAGCCGACTGTTCAGTAGTAGGTCCGTAATGTTGAAAGTAACTAGATTGTTTTATCTACATGGTAGGATAACTATTTTTATTGCGAACTAATTGTCGATACATTACAGTTGTGATTTTAGAATTTCCAAGCCGTCGTGTTTGTTCAAAATATTTCATTATTTAGTAGCTTACAAGTTTTAGAAAATCGAATTTGTAGCAGGAGAGAAGTATAAGACGGTAGAATATGACAGTCTTGTTTCCTTTCCCCTATCCCCATTTCTATTTATATATGTATTATGTAATTGTATTTTATGTGTGTGCTGTGTTTGTATGTGTATGTATGTGTGTGTGTGTACGTGTGCGTTGTAATACCTCCGGCACAATATTTATGACTTTTACCTGTGATCTTGTTCCCTGGTACTTTTAGCTTTTTAGTTATTTCTGGGAGCTACCATCGTTTAAATTGTAAAATTATTGTTTTTTATGTAATTTAGATTGTAAGACATATGAGAACAATAAAGTGTTGTTGTCAAAAGTACTAGTGAATGTATTTATTACGCACTTTTTTTACTTATCTTGATTATCTTACCAGCAAAAGGTATTGGTTTCTGTTCATCGAACCCATTATCAGGGACGAACTTATCGGCAATTTTGGAAATATTTTTTGAGAAGAACACTGAAGAAAGCGTGTTTTGGAGCACCGATGCCATTTTCGAACCCCCCTCTTTCCAGAATTGCGGGTTCGGGCATCCCCTTGATAGCATTTTTTTTATTGTGCGGGCTACATAATTTCCTCACAATTCTTTAATTGTTTAAATGTTGACGAGTTTACATTTTCAAATAACTGCTCTTTCATTCCTAGAAGTGCCGGACCGCTCTACGCCATGGCCTATAGTTGGAGGGGTGTTAGCTGCTCTTCTCATAATTCTTGTGGTTTTCTTGGCCGTCTGTTTTTGGTGAGTTTAAAACAACCTGAAAGAAGAGACCAACACATAGTCCCAATAACTGAAAAAGATAACAAAACAAGTTACAAAACTTTTTTGTTTTGTGATATCATTTAAACTTAAGTTTTTGCGAAACGCTGTCATCTTTGAAATACTTTTTTTAGCGTGCATCCCCTGACCTCTTATGCTAAATATCGCTCTATCACTTTATCACCTGATTCTTACAAGATTACCTCAACCCTTCTGTTTTTAATGCGCCATTTCTAATATGTACCACCTTTGTGTAACGTTAGTTGGTCGTTTGATGGTTAAAAAGTGGGAAAACATTTCACATCTCATGCTAAGTACCGTTCTATCACTGTGTCAAAAAGTGGGGAAATGTCAATACCTCCCTCGTGCCAAGCAGAATTTTAGAGACCTCTCTCAATCTTTGAAAAATTGTTTTTTATGTGTTTTGAAAGTGGAAAGAACCATTATTATAAAATCGACAAAGAGCAGCAAAACTCCACTTTCATAAACAAACGAGTATATCTAGCACATAGAGAACAGTACATTTGGGTACACATTGAACGGGCTGTCAGTCAGATGTCGATAACATGTTTGATCACAAAAAGAAACGTTCTGATTAACAATACAATTCAAGATCCCAAAATATGGAACTCAATACGTACCAAAACAATTTAACTATCATCATCTTAATTCCTCCAAACGTACTAGTCTAATCTACATTGTCTAACTTAAGCATTTTTATATTTCTTCGCATACATTTCTTTCGTGTGTATGGATCTTATATACTAGACGGTATCAAAAGGTACACAATGCTATTCCTCATGTTATTCCTATTGTGTGTGTGTGCGTGTGTGTGTGTGTGTGTGTGTATGTCTTAAGATAATTCAAAGTCTGAATTGTACCTAACCTGGCCTGGGTTACCTAACTTGATTAGGTCTTTAGTTATTTCAGGTGACTCCAAATCAAAATATTTGTATCTAATAATATTTTGTTTGTTTAATTGCAAATATATTAAAATCTGTATGTGTGAAGTAATGATACTGTTGTTGTTGAAATCAGCATTAAAAAATGGAACATTTCTCAGGCTGAAAATGTCAAAAAAAATTATTAACTTTCAACCTCAGCCTAAAATAATAGACGTTTTTATCTAAAAAAGACGTGTACATGTACTGCCTTACTTTATCAGGCGGATGACAAAACCGCGCGTTCTGACTGGTTCTTGAACGGTTTGAATCCCCATGGGCATTACGGATTATTGATAATGATCTACGCGCGCGCTCAACCGGAAGTGGGAAGTAAAGAATTTCCGTTTGCACGGTTTTTACTGTTGTTTTTAGAAACATTGCCATATAATAGAATACTTATTAAGCTCGAACGTTCGGTCTTTACGGGAAATATCAATTTTGGCCTCGCTCGGTCAATACAGCAAAGCCTCAGTTTGACATTTCCCGTACAGACCTCACTCACGGTCAATGAGTAGTTATTATCAATACAGACACGTACGAGTGCCTTAAATTACACCACTCGTAAAATTCATACGCTACTTGTATATGTTCCATATCCTCACTATTGGAGATATCGATTTCGGAAAATGAAAACTACACAACGCTTGAAGATATCATTTCTATTTTCTCGTGTAAAAGCTATTTTACCGCTTACAAAAAAAATGTTATTTTCGTACCTCTATTTTTTGCAGCTGTTACAGAAAAGCTAAAGACCAACCTCGCAGTACAGCAGCTAGTACCAAATGGTCCGATACATCCTCTACAATGGACGAATATGTGGACGTGAATCAGCCAGGAAATGATAGTTATCAGAGCATAGTGGGGAGAAGTCACAGGTATCAAAGCCTAACAAAACCTGTTTACGAGAACAAAACAGAGATAACTGTTCAAAAGGAGAAGATCAACCTTGAGGAAAAGGAGGATAATCATAATTATGAGACAATAGACGAAGTCAAGAAGAAAATGGATGAAACCATTTGTTAAGCAGTTAAAGAGACAATAATCAAACAGTTCACAGTATTCTGATAGAGAAAACGATTTTTTTTACTGGTGAATACTTCACTGGTAAAACTCATACGGAACTACATCCGGGATGTCCCTAGTGGGATATTTTCCATATTCTCATTAGTGAGTACAGTTCAATCTGTCTTAGGCGGCCACCCTTTGGGAATGGATTTGTAGCCACTTAATACAGGTGGCCGCTAAATAGAGGTGGCCTCTTAATAGAGGGACGCCATTATTGGGCCTTGGGTGTGGTCAAACCTTTGGCATCAATGTTTACGCACTTTTAATTACCTGCAAGCTTGGTGAATGATAGTGTTAATAACATACACGTTTTGTAGCTGATAGCAAAGGTGACATGTGCCTTTTATTGTTGTTTTTGTTGTTCTACATCAGGGGTTAAGCTCCCAGGCCAGACCCTCCTGAGGATCTCACATAAAATGTTGTGCAATATCATTCCCATTATCTCTTGCGTTGCAAAATTCGTCTCCACACTTCGTGTAGCCAATTCGGCCCCATCACTAGACTTGATGTTTCGCATTCTTCGCCATTCTCTGCATTGACCACAAGGTCTTCTGGGGCTCATCGTTCCGATTTAGCCTCTCCTTTCATCTATTTAATAATGTTCTGTAACTGATAATAGTAATAGCAAACACGCTTTGTAATAAGCAGCATGCTGTAATACCTTTCGTGTTTTTGTATTTTTATATTAACTGAAGTGTACCCAAAGAGCATATCTGTGGGTTTTTTGCCTTAACCCTCTGTATAACTGTACAGCTGTATACTTTTAGTGTTTCTGCACTGCACTCATCACCTCGTTTTGCCAAGTTACTTGGCGACTAAACTTGATTAAACGGTGAACATTAGAGATTTACCAAGAATAGAAAATGTTCCAGTCAGGAAGCATTTGCAAACTTTGCACCTTGTTGAAGTAAACAGAACTAACTGCTAACCTCAAATAGATGTACAAAGGACGCTACTATAACCGGGAACGGGGAACGGGGAACGGTCAATATTTATAATATCTGCAGTGAGCTTGACGTTCTTTACTGTCCAAATCCCCCAGCCTTCGAAGCATTTGTAGATTCTCACACCTCCCGGCTCATATTGACCGTTCCTCGACTCATATTGACCGTTCCCCGTTCCTGGTTTTAATAATGTCTGTGTACAAAGCTGTTTTGCTTTATATATACTGAACAAACCGTGGCCTGTGCACATTGTTTTGTTCACCTGTAAGTCCAGCTGTTTCTAGTGGTGAGTTGTTGCTCTTGCATTTCAAACCTTTTGCGTTTTGTGCAAGGCAACGTACAACAGCCAACAAGAGATAACAGAAATAAAAATCAGATTACGTAGCAAAGAAACCGGCTGGTCAGTTTCATAACCAATACCCTCGAGTTTCATTAGCTATGCTTAGAACAAAATCTGAAAAGAAAACACATGTTTCATGCAATGCAACTCAGTGCAACCGCTGTTCAAGGACTCTTTGTCCAACCCAAATATGAGTATTTTTGAACGTAAAGGCAAGTAAAATAATTCCCAGTGTGGCTTGCAATTTTTTATCAGTAAGACTGCGTAAGCAGTCGTTGATAATCATCGACACCCTCACATGTGTGCGAATGAAGATTGATTTCGTACAATTTCCTTTAAAATATACAACTCTTATGAAGGTATGGCAATGTTTCTCATAAAAAAGGGCAGCACCCATTTAGCTCGGCTCGGATCGAAAAAGCGTAGGATAAAGCACTTTTCTTAAATTTGAAATACAATAAGAGAAGAAACCGGAAATGTTTCTTTGGCCTAAGAAACGTATTACATACAATCATGATATTGTACTTTTTAGCGAATTTACTTACCATTGTTATCCTACATCTATATTTACTTGTTTGAACTCTATCAGTTTGCAAAATAAGAATATACATGGTATTATCAATTACGAATTGCAATTGCTGTATTATGAAATTATTAGCTGCAAAATCGCAATATACGTAATTATGAAATGTAGCAGTAACATTAATGGAGAATAGTCAGAAAAGGTATCTAATGGTGATACAGTTTTTGTCATAATTAAACCTTCAAATTACCCAAAGGCAGAGCATTGTTCCTGTGTGTGATTTATTGTTCTGGATATCTGGTTCTTTACCCGCAAAACATTCAAAATACCAATCAAAATAAGGTTTGGCAGTGTGTATGACTAATCGTCAACATTGTAGCTTGATGATGCTGAATTACAAAGACGCAGCTTACGATGTCGAACTGAAAGCACATACAGCACATACAGCACATACAGCACATACAGCACATACAGCACATACAACGCCTCTGGCAGCCACTTAACGGTCCATACCTGGTCTGAAAGCACAACTTAAAGCCTGCTGGAAAAGCTGTTTTTTGGTGACAGACAACAACACTGGCATTACATTACTCTTTTCGAAACGTGCGTGGGTCCTTTAAGTCCCCCGATAGAAGGTGGAGAGACTAGACCAACGGTTTAGAAGGTTGCCCTCAAGTGATTCATATTAATGAGTTATAGAACGTTGAATTCCCAACTACTCTGCAAAACAATATATTCAATTAAATCAAACAAGATCACAAGTTGTATAACATCTAGTAACATAATCATGACATTGATAGTAATAATAATAATTATTATGGAAATAATAATAATAATAATAATAATAACAATGTTTAGCTATATCATAGAATTAAGTAATATCTTAAAGCTCTTATCGCTTCCAAAAAAACGGAAGTAAATGTAAAAACTTTAAGCATAAAAATCAAATATAATGGGTACATATTTAAAGTATTCGATCAAATCAGTAGATGTGAAATATTTTTGAGGTTTCCGTCGCACCAATTTCGGTAGATTTTTAATATGAAGTAATCCAACATTTCACGATCTTTTTCACATGATCAAGAGATATATTCTTACTTTAGTGCAATTGTTTAATTCTTTAAAAAAGCAGAGGTTTGTGTTTCCGTTAACTCGAAAATCATTAACTTGTCAAAGACAGTCAATGCCTAAAGTATTAATGGAATGACAATTGCCTTATTTCACTATGACGTCGAAAGTTATACAATAATACAAACAAAAAACTATTGTTTTCAACTGAAGAAAGTCCGTATTAGTTTCGTTTCACGGGAATTTAGTCGTCGCAGCTGACGACAAGAACGACTTAGTTGAAGTTTCAATCCCATAATGCAAGAGTATTACACATTTTGAAAGTATATTGCAACTCAACTGTTGAAGATATATTTCACAAAGTCAACAAAATTGTTAGTAAATAGCACTGCCAATGAATTCAAGAAGCAAAATTGTATTACATAAACTACTGCTGAAAGTTTAAAAGTTAAACTAACTGTGACGTCATAGCAAAATACGGCAATTCCTATCGATTAAGACTATTACAATCAACCAACCTACCTTAATCTTACCATAAATCGGCAATCTTTATAATTTATGTGGTATTGTACCAATTGAAAGTATGAATGCCGTTGTAAATGCATTGTTCTAAGCGGTAGATCTGGAAGCTAGGTCGTTAGTAAGATTTCGATTGGGCATTGGTATTTAACAGATAAGATGAGCTGTTATCTATGCTAATCTAAACCTCGTGGACTCCTTAGCTTGTGTACCTCATCTCTGCTAGCGAGTGTATCTCTATCTACGTAGTTTTTAACTGTATACATTCAATACGACTTAGTATGTAATCCCTTAAACTACGGGAGTGGGGTGGGGTAACACTAACATTATAAGGGAGAAAAAGAGGGGTGAAGCAAGGGAAGTAACATTATTACAGGAGCAGGAAGGGCGGTTATTGGTGTAACAATATTAATGGTAGGAGTGGGTTAACATATTTCTTAACCAAGTAAAGTAAATTTAAAATATTTGACCCGAGAAACGGACCTATGAAAAAAGAATAACAAGCGTCTTGTGAAACAACAAGAGACTAAAACAAAATCTAAGGACTCAGCACTCAAGTCTCGTCAAACAGAGAAACTGAATTGAGTTTTCAAACGTCAGCATAACTAACCCTAATCAGGCCGGGCGTTTGGGGATATTCTGGGACTGGGACAATTTGAACACAAAAGTGTGTTCCTTAAAAATTTTTAGGTATAGTATAAATATGGCGCGAGCACTTTCAGCCCCTTCTTCAAGTCTGAATAGAGTTAAGAGAGCTGCTATAGAGTGACAAATCTGAGGAATGCTAAGGTTACAACTTTAAGAACATGAAGTTGCAACTTTAAAGTCTGATAAAGTTGCGACCTTAAGGATTGTTACAGATGCAACTTTAAGGGCTGTTATTAATGTTGCGACTGTAAGAACTGTGGAAGTTGCAACTTTAATATATGTTAAGGTTGCGACTGTTATGAAGAATTGTTAAAGTTGCAACTTTAGTGGGTGTTCTAGTTGCGACTTTACAATCTGTGGAAGTTCAACTTTAAAATCTGTTAAAGTTGCAACCGCGAAATCTGATGAAGTTGCGACTTTAAAGAGTGTTGAAGTTGCAACAGCAAAAACTGTTGAAGCTGCAACTTTATTTAATTCATAAAATTGCAACTGTAAGAACTGTTGAAGTTGCAACTTTGATGGGTGTTAAAGTTGCGACTTAAAAAACTGAGGGAATTACAACCTTAAAAACTGTTTAGCTTTGAGGGCTACTGGTACTATGACTGTAAAACTATTGAAGTTTCAACGGGATGTGAAAGTTGAGAGTGCAAGAACTGTTGAAGGAGCATTTACTCTTGAATTTTATGGCCAGTGTCATTTAATTAATTAATATATTCCGTGACCTTTGGCCTCTCTTGGTGAAGAAAAATCTTGAAACTTTAAACTTTATTTAACGTGGTAAAAGAATAAGAAAAACTAAACCGCTCTCATGAACGTGTAATAGTTCAAAACTTTTACTATTATTTAGGTATTATACTAAAGTATATTGGTATCAGGGTTTTAATTTGAGAAAGTAATTAATAACGATTTTTAAAAGGTTCAGAGAGGTTTTGGATTGAAAGCCTTCTTTTGAGCAAGATATTAGTTGATAAAAAGTTTAAAAGTAGAGTAATCGACCAAATCTACTTTATGTCTAAAGTATTTTAGGAACTTAGGCAATGTTGTGACAAAAGCAAAAATATGAGAATCAATATAAGGTAAAATATTTATCATTGCTACCACACCTTCCTTCTCAGGAGGGGTGGGGTTGTTGCAACACCTTCCTCTCCACCCCTAAGTGTTTCCACGGCACAATGTTTGACAATTTTTTTATAGATACTTGCCAACAAAAGATAAAAGAAATAAAAACGATACTATCCAACCTGCAGACAAATTATTAATGGGTTGTTTGTTTTATGTTTTTATTGCGAGGTCAACTTTTGTGAGTATATAGAGTAAGGAAGGGCAATAATTTATGATTGGAAAGTGACTTTTAATCCCATAGCGACCTGGGAAAAGGATTCGGTTCTCTATCAAATATTTCGTTATCATTATCTGGTATACTATTTTTAAACTTCGCGGGAAAAATAGTTAGCTCATTATCTACGTACTTAATTAAGTACTAACGAGTTTAATTAGCGATGACGTAATCATGACGTCACAGATGACTTTTAAGCCTTGCTTTTTACCTATTTGCTTGTTACTCTCGCATTTTTACGGAAATTCAAAAATAACGCAAGTTATATTAATCTAAAGTGTTCAAATCTTATAACACATGATCATTACATCATAATAACATCATAACGAGATCGTTATTTAATTTGTATTGCCCATCCCCTGCACCACTACAGGGCTCAAAATTTCGTTTATTTATTGGAAGAATGCGTTACTTAGTTAAAATAGTTTCAATCCCAGTAAAAAATTTATGATTTGAAAGCGACTGACTGTTACTAGAAGAACACAAGACAATGACAATTACAAGAAGAGCACAAGATTTCACTACAAGTCAAGGCAGAAAATTTTCTCTTATTAACTCTAACATAAAAACAAACCTTCGCATCTTGTGTCACTGTTTCCCGACCAAATGCCATGGAGGCCACATTTTCGTGTTGGTGTTCCATAGAGTGTAAACCCGCTTGGACAAGAAAAGACACACACAGTTCCGTATATTGAACGTGACTGACAACTGTAAGGGCTGATATTAACATGTTCCAGACCAGTCAGAGGACTACAGGTTATCACTGTAACAGGAAACACATATATGATATGTAAACGGAGCCAAATGGTGTGTGTTTAAATTTAGATATCCTACTCTATTCTATCTCTGTGCTATGCTATGCTATGCTATGCTGTGCTATGATATGCTATGCTATGCTATGCTATGCTATGATATGATATGATATGATATGATATGATATGATAAGCTATGCTATGCTATGTTATGCTATGATATGCTATGCTATTCTATGCTATGCTATGATATGCTATCCTCTGATATGCTATGCTATGATATGATATGCTATGATATCTTATGCTATGCTATGATATGCTATGCTATGCTATGATATGGTATGATATGATATGATATGATAAGCTATACTATGCTATGCTATGCTATGCTATGATATGCTATGCTATGCTATGCTATGCTATGATATGCTGTGCTAAGCTATGATATGATATGATATGCTAAGCTGTGCTGTGCTATCTTATGAAATGATATGCTATGCTACGATATACTATGCTATGCTATGATATGCTATGCTGTGCTGTGCGGTGCTGTGCTAAGCTATGATATGATATGCTATGCTATGCTATGTTATGCTATGATATGCTATGATATGCTATGATATGTTATGTTATGTTATGCTATGCTATGCTATGGTATGCTTTGCTATGATATGCTATGCTATGCTATGCTGTGCTATGCTGTGCTATGCTTTGCTATGCTTTGCTATGATATGATATGCTATGCTATGGTATGCTACGAAGTATGGAGAAACACCAACGATTATGGGGGAGGGGATATTTGGACCCCTCATGACTTTCAATAAGGATATTTGACAACATGTCCGCCATCTTGGCCGCCATCTTGAATATTTCGAAATGTGTTTCTAACAAAAGTGCGGCAACTTTTCTTGAAATTAATAGGAAACAACAGCATGTGTTTATAGGCTCAAATTTGAAAATTTTCAAGGAAAAAAATGGAAAGGAAGAAAATAGAACGAATTTTGTAAAAGAAGTCTCGAATTTTCTATTCAACGTTTAGGGACTGTGCAATAATTATCAGGAGGGGGGGGACTGAAAAACTAGAGGGGGCATTACATAAAATTGATGCCAAGATAGGGGGGGGGGCTCAAAGTAAAATCACTCATTTGACGGAGGGGGGGCCTTAAGTTTTATTCGAAATGTAAATAAACGCAATAAAAGATTCTGAATACAAACATAACTGTAACAAATATCAATATAAACAGTGTTAAACGATTATTGAAAATATTCGATCAAAATAAAAAGCAAATTCA
>JAOEHT020219056.1:0-11001 GCA_025448195.2 Parazoanthus atlanticus | reverse complement strand
CCTTAGCGTAATCTCTCGTCCAACGGAGACAAAATAGTCAACTTATATAAAGAATTTTAATCTTGATTTGACTTTTTGGGCATTTTTGCAAACAAAATAACAGTTAAGATTTGGAAAACTATTTTTATAGTATTGAAAATCTGAGCTAAAATATTACTTTAGCGTGTTTCAAATCTCTTGAATAAATGTCTTAGCTTCACGAACAATTCGAAATGTTAAGAAAATTGCGAGAAAATACGGTACTTTGTTTGAACTGTGCAATGGTTTAGTTAATTGCAAAATGTGCAATTTATCGATTGCAATGTATTTAATTACATGCATCGTTTTCAGTTAGGATTGGCAGGAAAAAAGACTAGAAACTTTGGAGAACTTGGAATGTTTGAAAGTTATTCCGACAATAAAGTACCGAGTGGGGCGTCCCGAGGATGTTTGCAAGCGGGGGTTCCACATTACCGAAATTTAGGTTGACCAAGCCAAGGATTTAAAGTGCTTTTTTTTGGAAGAGAATCGAAAACGTGAGTCAGTATGGTGCATGTGGCGATCGGTAATTTGTTCACGATCTGCTGGCATTTAGTTTGCTTTTGAACTTCCAGGTACTTTCACAGACCATTACAGCTACTCTCACACCTACATTGTACCAACATGCGGAGGTCTTAATCTGCGCATAACAGGTCTGGGAACAACAAACGTCGTGAGTGTTTCCTAGCGAACACGACTGCGAGTTTATCAATGTCGATGTCTAAGTCGTAATGGATGTTTATAATTTTGACATGATGTTAACTCGTGACTTGTGTATTGCAAAACCGACAGAATCCCATAGTAAAAAAAAGGTGAAAAGGGGGGGGGGTCCGGAACCCCTGGGACCCCCACTAGGTAAGCCCCTGCATATTCACCGTTGTTCGTATCTTTGTTTGTTTGTTTGTGTTTTTAGCTTGATGAAAGTTTCTAAACAAATAAATCAAAAGATAAACACGTGCTGGCATCAAGAAGAGCCTTGGTGACAGACTACAACACCGCGATCACAACACCGCGATCACATCTCCGCTCATTTTCGAGAAGTGCGTGTTTCCTTAAAGTCCCCAGATAAGACATTCAGAGACTAGACCATCGACTTAACGTCTCTTTCCACGGATGGTGTGGCGACTCGAGAGAAGGTCACCGAAATATTTGACCCTCAACAAGGCCAGAGGGCTGAGAACTTGTATTGATAGTCAGAGTTCTAACCCACTGAATCGTTTTGCGAGTCTTTTTTATATTTAAGTTTTCTTAAAGCAAAAAATCTAAATCTTTGATTCTGAAAGAGTATCATCAGACTAGAAGTTTCAGTAGCTAGAAAAGCTTCATTTCTCGGTTCGAACTTGTTGTTGAGCCTCCAGTACCTGTGAGGTCAAAGACAAGCGGAGCAACGGGCTGTGATGATTTATTTAGAAGTATCTATCAGTGTTCTGGAGTACGTTTGAAAATATCTTAGAGTTGGTAGGTATACAATGAATGAAACGATAGAAATTTGAAAACCTCTTGACTTAATAATGTTTCTAGTCTTACGAAGTCGGACAAAATGAACGCTCGGCAGGTGACGACTTTCTATTATTTAGCAGTTACGATGTGCTCACTGGTCTGTGAACCAATAGAAATTCAACCCAAAGTATTCCGTCAGGTCTCTTTAATAAAGTTGTGATAATTCCTTCATTAAAAACATGTTTGAGAAAAGAAACGTAGGGATGTTTTTGTTCTAAAGGGATTTTCTAGCCAAAACATGAAGGTTTTAGGGGTGTATTTTGACTTCGATGCAAGATTGTTGTGTCTGGTTGCATTGCCGTGTTTGTGTTTGCATGCTGTCGGAAAGCCCGTACCGGGGGAT
Source organism: Parazoanthus atlanticus (assembly GCA_025448195.2). Lineage (NCBI taxonomy): Eukaryota > Metazoa > Cnidaria > Anthozoa > Zoantharia > Parazoanthidae > Parazoanthus > Parazoanthus atlanticus. The sequence continues at coordinate 9,140 of JAOEHT020219056.1, read as the reverse complement.
TCTGTAACACAGACCGGTGAACCGTCGCATTTTCAAGTCGACGATCGCGCCGCGGAGATTGAAGTGAACGCAAACCCCGCCGGTGTAAAAGTAAATGCGAAGCCTGCTTCCCTTCAGGTGGTCGCCAAACCTGGCACGCCAGCCGTGCCAATATTTCACCCCTCAATCCATATGGCACCGCATTTTGAGGCTCCTCCGATGATCTATCACCAGCCCGCCATGTTTTACCACGAAGGTGACCCAAGCCCGTACAGTCAGTTTCACCACGGCCACAGCCGCGGATGGTCATACTTCGGACTGAAGAGAAACAAGCTCCCTAGTGCGCATGTCAAGACTGGCGACACGAATGAGCGAAAGAAAGACAGATCTCACAAATCTGATATTCCGCACATTTTAGACAAACCGGATATTTCAACAAAAAAACGACATTCTAATCGAAAGCGACAGTTTATCCAAGCTCCACCACTAATGCGACCCTTATCGTATGGAGCCCTGTCTCCGTTTGGATTGGGACCCTTACCACAGTATGCTCCTATGGTCCCTTCTTTTGATGGCGCCTTACAGCACCAAGGCTCTCAGCAGAGCTTCCAAGAATCCCCCTACCTAAAAAGTGACGTTTCTTCAGCGGAAGGAGCACGGTTTCAGCTTCCTCAGCCCCAGACCACTTCAGCTTATGGACTTTATGGAGGCGGTGGAGCTGACATTGCTAAGCTATACCAGGCGCTGCTCGGACAGGCAGCAATGTACGCGCCACTCAGCCAGGGAGGGGGGTCGTTGTATGACCATCAAGGTCAAATGCTGTCCCCTCAACCAAGTCAAGAGTCTCCATTTGGTAGAAGTAGCTTGCTAGGATACGGCCAGCCCTACATGACGCCTCCGCTGACCAAGCAGTTCGCCATGCAACCATCAATGGCCCCTGCTGGTTATCCGGGCACTAATGGCCTGCTCTATGTGCCATCACCGCTGGCTCAGTTATATGCAGCGCAACCTTCCTCGCCAATTAACAGCTTATTGGGTAAGTACAATTCGAGTTTTTTAAGGAAACGTCATTTGCATTACATAATCTTTTTGGGTAAAATGAGCTTGAGAGTTGGTGAAAGTTCACATGTTTATGGCTGGCCACCATGACAGACTTAACTTGCTTGTTGAATATTCATACTTTTAAGGCCTGTTCACACTAGCTGCGCAACGATGCACACCTCATATATGAAATTAATCTCCTCAGTTGAACTGTGACTAATGTAATGTGCATAAACGTGAGAGCATTATCATGAACGAGATGATTCCGCTTGCGTCGTTGTATCGCATGTGTGAGCCTGTGAACCAGTCTTTATCGACTGGTCGTGTACTGATATCTGAACACAGTCCTCATCATTCAATTATATCTCTACCTGATGCCTTTATCAATGATTTTTTTAAATTTTAGAAGAAATTATTAACATAAAATCAAAATATTTTATTAATTATTTATGCTATGGTGGAAACTACGTATGTTAAAAATATACTTTCTGTTCTTTCTTTTGTGAACGAACAAACAAAACTGATAACACTAACCAAATTAAAATTTCTCGGAATATATTTACAAGCAAAATAAAGTAAATCGATCAGAATGTGTTTTTCTCAACCGACGGTGATACGATAACAAAGCCTAAACGTCTAAACTGCAACTTCAATCAAATGGTTAACATTATAAGGCCGTTAATAAATCCAATATGATGGCGAAATAATGTGATAAATGCCCATACGCAGTTTTAACCTTCGGTTTGAAGATTTAGGAATACACCGCTGAGCCAAAACTAGTTAGGTTAAAAGTAATATTGGCAGGGGAGTATCAAACGAGCGTCAAAGGCGAGAGGTCCCAGGGCCGGAACGGGCGATTTTATTTTTTACGCCCACTTCAAGACGGCTCATATATATTCCTACAGTTATGGTTATCTATGATTAGTGAGGGTTAAGGTTGAGGTCAGGGTTACTTTTGTTCATAGAAAAGCAACGGAGTAAGAGCTTTGGATATAAATACAATAAAATTTTGGATGTTGGCAGCGAATTGAGTGGTTGGTGTAGTGGCAGTGCATGGTGACTCCGGTGTTTGTTGTCCCAGGTTCGAGATTCATCATGCCCGCTTTCCTTCGGTTTTTTCTTTTATACTTTTTTAATTGTTCTAAGTATCAGTAACAGTTTGAGTTATGTCGCAATACTAGTCGCCATCTTGCCCGGTCCGGGAGCATGTTCCCCTGGGTATTATTTTTAATTTGAAGGTTCTTAAATGGCACGAAGTGAAATTAAAACAAATTAAGGAAGTTAAAACTGTACTATACGCAACCAGTACATTATAATATCAGCTGACCTCATATGCCCATCAACAGGGAGTCAGCTGCTTGGTCAAAGAATGTATTCACCATATCTGACCCGGCCGGCCATGATGAGTCGATCAAAAGTACCCCGAATGCCCCACCACCGAAGAAAACATAAGCGTTCAGCGGACTCTCAAGAAAATCACGAGAAGCGACAGATGATTATCAACCCTGCCCTTTTTTCGTCTCCAGTACAGCAGTATCGAACCTTCCAGCCTGTCACTCAGTCGTTCATTGGTCAGCGGGCTTCCCCTTTACTACCTCAACAACAGCCCTCATTGTCTGCTAGCAGCCAATCTCCTATTCTCGGCTCGACAAGATCCCCTATCATTCGTCCCGTTCTCCCATTTGCTCAGCCGCGGTCCATGACTGGTACCCAATCCCCTATGTTCTCTACTGCCACGTCTCCGCTGCTTTCTCGTGCTGCTTCGCCATATTTCCCTGGATCCCAGGCTAGCTCATACCCGTCAGAGAATAAAGGTAACACTATTCCTTCCCTCGAATTACTCAAAGCAAACCTTGTAACACCGATTGAAGGATTCAGGAGTAGGGCGTTACGACCCATGTCACGCCCTATGACGTCTTTGCTTGCTCCAAACCTGATGTCGTCATTTACACCCTTAAGAATGAGGTCACACTTTGACTCTTCTTCGGAAATGTCTTCGTTTCGACCTCTACGAAGAGAGCAAAATTATCCTTCTCTCCTTCCCCTCCCCCGACATTCCCGCTTTAGACATGTCCTACACTACGGAAGATTTCCACATTGGAGAAAGTTCAGTCGGCGCCCTGTCTACCGGAGAAGGCTTCATTCGCGTGAGGAGTATGACGACCAAGCCACCAAGGCGTTACGCTCCGACCGTGACAAAGCGGACACGAGAGAAGCTGTCACGCAAGTAGGTGGATACACCGTGACAGATGACAACGCTAATAATGCGGGTCAGGTGCTTGTCGACAGACAGAACGTGGGATTTGGACCAATCACCGTAGAAGCTAAAACCGCTCAAGGTTTGAGAAAAGCTCAGGCGGATGAGGACTTCAAGAGGAACAACATTCCTATCCCACAATCCACTCCTTTTATAAATCACCCTCGATGAATGATTAACAGTTGTGGCGATACATGATCAGTAATCAAATGTCAGTGCTGACGGGGGCACATACCTTGATAATTAACAATCTACCTGAAGCTAGTGGCTTTTATACAGTGAAAAAAGATGATTGCATGCCATTCAGCCAATTTTCAATTGAACTGTGACATGTGAAGCTAAACACTATATTTCCACAGGCGCATATTCAGCAGACAGAGGCTTGTTTTTAGGCACTTTAATTATTAAAGAGTGCTTGGGCCTACTGACATTTTGAAGCATGCATACTGGGAATGTTTTGCTATTTTGCTGAGGCGCATCTAAAAATATGTAGATATGATCAGGCATACATTTGTGTGGATATCAAGAATTGCTTACCAGGGTCTTTACCAGCTATTCCCTTTCTGCTGTCATATCTCCCCCACCTAACCGGCTGGTTAAAACTCGACATAAAAGAACCTACACTTGTATAACGGAAGAAGTGAAGTACAAAAAGTCTTAAACTGTACATACGTTTCTGTTAATTATTTTTGGTCTGAAATGACTTTTGAAAGTCGCACTTACAGTACAATACTAACAAATAATTCAAGACAAACAAATCGAGAAAAGGTCGCGCCCAAGCAATTGTAGAACCAAAACTGAACTTTTAGGATACAAGTTAGATCAAAGCAAGCCGGAGTTATGCTGGTTTGCAGAAGGGTGGTTTGAAGTAGGGCTTTTAGCTGGTTTGAAGTAGAGTCTTTTAGCTGGTTTGAAGTAGGGTCTTTTAGCTGGTTTGATGTAGGATCTTTTAGCTGGTTTGATGTAGGGTCTTTTTGCTGGTTTGATGTAGGGTCTTTTTGCTGGTTTGATGTAGGGTCTTTTAGCTGGTTTGAAGTAGGGTCTTTTAGCAGAAAATGAGGCGAGTTAGCTCAACATTTTATGCTAACCTTTTAACAGACATGTTTTTAGTCTCGTTCTTTAGGGTTCTAGGACCAAGGATGTGGAACTTAACAACGTAGGGACGGACCTCTATTTTCTGGAAGGGGGGATTTGCATGAAAAATATATTTGTAGAGCTTGAAAAGCTTAAGTAAATTGTTTGGAAGAGCACCAAATGAAAAATAGAATTTTTGTAAGCCCAGCTGGCATAACATTACAAATTGTAAAACAATTTATATGACGGGTAACGGCCATCAAAAACTGGAAATGAGGGAGGAGGAATCTCAATTCGCTTACAGGCATGAATTGAAAATTTAAACAATTACATGTTTTACAAAATTATATACGTGAATAAAAAGGTGGCTAAAAATTTTTGTGATAATGTTCACTAAACGTTTTCGTCCGTAGGGCATCTTCAACTCTGAAGATGACGTTTAGTGAAAATTATCACAAAAAATTTAGCCACCTTTTTATTCATTTTATGAAAAGCAAATATTATGACAAAATTATATACAAATATGAAGTAAGAAGACATATCTATTTACAATATATTTGGGGAAAAATATTAGACTAGAGTGATCTAATCTTACAATTATAGGCTGCTCTGAACAAATAGGTCTTAAAAGAAGATTTAAAAACATTGATTCATATATGTGTACAGTGGAATTGGATGATATAATTGAAATGATTTTAGAAATCAGACGGAAGTACCGACATTGATAAACCAGTCGCGTAAACGCTTACATATCTAGATTCTATGAAAGACGAGAACTTGGAGTATGTTTATTTGATCTTTAAAAAAGGTATCACACAAACTTCAAATCCTCCTCCTACTTGCTTAGTTTCCCTTCATTTGTACACTCAGATCGGGTACAGTGTATATGCCAAGGGAGTTTAAAGTGATAAAGTGGATAAGATCGAATCATATTTAACGCTGCATTTTTTGACGGCATACTCCGCAACATATCCGATCCTCTGTTAAAGTTAATTATGTTAATTATGTGTATATATACTGTATGAGAACACGGACTAAGAATAAAAGGAATTAAAAACTGATTTTGATCGTACCATCATGATCTCGTTTACACCCCTCTCAGTCCCCCACGACTATGTAATCTATTACTGTCATAAGTTTTGTTTTGTCTCATCTGTATTGTCTGGATTTCGTTATTTTTTAGCTTTCTTTTTGCTCCATGCATCAAATAATCAAAGTCGATAGCTATGTACCAATAATCTATAATTAAACGGGTGATACAATCGATAACTGTTTGTCATATATTATCGTCTTGTACTGTTGTCTTATCTAGTTTTAAAGAGGGCCAACACACAGTGGGATATTTTGTTAACTATTTCGCAGTTTGTAAACAATAAACTGCGAAATAATTAACAAAATAATCCCACTCTGCAAACGACAGTATAGCAAATGACACCATTTCGTGAGTAAACAAACTTTAGCTATCCTAAACAAAAGATTGCTTCGGTTGTTTGCACACGTTTTCCTATTTTTGTAGTCGCTGGATTACAATTCTTTGCCCCTGGGATGTGTTGCACAAAAGGCTTTCAGCTGCTCAAGCTCTATGAGAGTGGACTTTGTAATGACTTTCGTTTACCTGGCAACCATAACGCATGATTTAGTTTGTAGACATCACGGAGATCTGATATGTTTTCAAGCTCCTGTTGTTCAGCGGCCGAGCCTATTGGCGGTTTTCCTGGATGAGTTTGGATGATTTCAAGAACAACAACTTTCTTGTTAAAATTCACTCGAAGGTGAGAAACAATTCACTCAATTATGTTATAATCGTTTGAATCTCGCATGCAAGTCCGAGTCTAGATGAAGCTAAGATGTCCGCCGAGATAAACAAAGAGTATGTTTGATTGCTTGTATGAAAAAAGTGAAAGTTTCATGTTTAATTTAGGTTTAGTATACACGGAACGTATGTGTGCTGAAGTAGTTCGATACTGTATTTTTAGAACCCTTTTGGAATTTTATTTGCGAAAACAAAAGAAAACCTTTTCGCAAAACAATCAACAGCACTCTATTGACACAACTCAAACCATTATGGCGTTGTAGAGCTCCAGCAACTTGACAGGAAGAGAAGATTGTTTACACATTTTGTATTTTGATTTGCTAGGATACATTAAACTGAGCTTCTGCTGTTAATCTCATGTGTTCTTTTAACTACAATAAACATAACTACTAGGGATATAACCCTCATAAAAACGATCAATTACAATGATTGGTTTCAAGTTTAGTGTACCGTGGTCAATGTAAATTATTTCCCCATATATAAGAACGTTTATTTTTTGGGCCGAGGCAGAACGTTCTTAATCTTTTTGTAATCTCAGCCTCAACTGGTGTTCTAAAAAGGTTGTTCGTAAATCTTTTTTTATTTCGGTGTTGCGGGACTATGTGCCAATATATGTTGAACGGCTGTTCCCAACAACGCCTCAAATGCATTGCTCCATAAGTGCAATTGGTTTCCTTGTTCGAAATTGTTTCTGTTATCGTTAAAGAGCTTCAGGTTTTCCTGTCTATTGGTGTCTCTTTTTCTTTTTCAAGAAAATGTTATGAATAATTTGTTATTGATAACTTGGTTTGAGCTACCGAGAAGCCAGGTTTCGCCAAATCCACGTCTATTGAATAGGTTGTGTACTTTATCTGCCTAATTTTCATTATCATTGGGCCCATTGGATATTATCAAAACAAAGATCCGATGTACTTTAACCACATAGGAAAGATATTCTTAACAAAAAAACATGCTTTACTCTGAAAACTTCAGTTTTGCTTTAGCTCCCGAATCCCCCGCCCTGCGTCCATACAACTTTTTCGACAATTTTACTGTAAACAAAGTGTTGCGTAATAACTGTCAGCACTTGTCAAAAATACATATATTAAAAATAGAAATCGTCATATCTGCAATAATTAATATATGAGGTATATATTTAATGTGACTAAGTACTGATATAACCGTCTTGCAGGAAAATGCCAACTTTCTCTCATGCCAGTCCAATAAGGTAGCAAAATTTGAAGATTAGTGAAAATGGCCGTGCAACATCATTTTGTCCTCTTAGTGGACTGGCACTAAACTAAAAATGGTGTATCAGGGCTATGAAACTTTTTTCTACCATCGGATGGGGGTGTGAAACATTTTGTTACATTATGTGAGGGGATCCGAATTTTGTTTTTGAAAGTTTCCACCCCGGGGTAGTAGTTACTGAATGACCTAGTCTCAGCCTGAGCTGTCAGTGTTCTTAGCATGTTCTCAAATGCTGGCCGTTCTTCAGCCTCAACATTCTTATAAAAAAGGTTTTTATAAAACAAAAGGGCTTATCTGTTCAGAAGATACAACCATATTTCAAAATAAGAACTATTTTACAAGAACGTTGAGGCTAAAAAACGGCCTCAGAATTGACGAACGTGCTAAGAACATAGCTCTTGTCTACGGAAACGTATTGGTCACGTGACCACCTTGCATCATTAAGATTGGGCACGTGTGTTGCTGCAAAAGTAAACGAGATGGCGACCAAACTCATAGTGCTTTATGACATCCTTTTAATCCCATTAGAACTCATGGTATTAGGTAGTAGGTAGCAGGTAGTAACAGAAGCTCGTGGAGTCCACCGCATAGACAAAGCCAAAACTTTGGAGCCTTGTGATGTAAACAGACGTGATGAGTGCAATTGAACGCAACATTAGACCACCTTTTAAATCTACCGCTAATGAATTAGTTTTATGTTTAGTTTAAACTTTTAAACTGTAGCATCCTAACGTATATTTTTATTTTAGTTATTGCTCCCGTAGGTTTGTATTGCAAACTGAAATATTGGGCAAAAGTTAGATTGGTATCTTAACAGTGCCTGTTGATAAATATTTGGCCTGAAACATTTTTCTTATCAATAAATCCCTGAGCATGCGCAAAGCCATGAAAGAGCCCTTTGAACCTAATAACGCTATAATAGAGAGACAGCGTATGGTCAGTCTAAAGGTACAGCTGTCTCGGCTTCAAACCGAACTTTTGATTTTGAAATGTCACCACATTAACATCCATCCGAACACTATCCAACTTGGGAAGCTTACTAAATGTTATCTTTCTTGTCTTAGTTAAATTAATAATAAATCCCGTCAAACCTGAAGGCACTCAGATCAATCCAGGTTTCTGGAAAATGTCCCACCCACCGCTCCCTTAGGTTAGGATTGGAGTCAAAGTTATTGTTGTCGTCAGGTTGGATAGAATTACAGGAAAAATTCTGCAGGGTTGATTGCTTACAAGTTTTTATGTCCAATATTGCGGATGGCAAAACCAACCTTCTTCAGGATCAACTTTACAATTGTGAGTTCGTATTTACAAGGTGTTTGTATGTTATAGCTATATAGTAACATAATTAAGAATGTTAAAATATCTACAAGTTCGTTTTTATGATATGTCCGAAAAAGTAAAGTGGAAACTGAAAAGATGTGAATGGTCGACAAATAGGCATGTCTGGGGTGGGTTTTAAATCTTAATTAGTAAGGAACTCTAAAGGTTGATGCACCAGAAATCGATAATGTGATTAATAATTAGAGATAAACCTGCCTTATAATGAATAAATATGCTGATTTATTGAGTGTAATGATATATGATATATGATTTATGGCATATGATATATGATATGTGATTTATGATTTATGATTTATGATATATGATATATGTTATATGATATAATCATACAGTAGCAAAAATGTCTACATTCTCATTGGCCGAGAACAGTGCAGTTAATTACAAATCGCAGTGCAAATATATGAA
>JAOEHT020218985.1:0-11001 GCA_025448195.2 Parazoanthus atlanticus | reverse complement strand
GGGGGATCCGTCCACTCGGCAAAGGCAAGGTTAAATCTCCACACATCAAATTGCCCAGAAAAGCAACAACTCACAAGAATCAGTTAATAAAGCCAGTAAAGGCTGAGCAAACAAACGGATAAAACAAAGAAACATCACATGGTATAGTGACAAATAACCACCACAGGAAATTATTTGCCACTATACCATGTGACCATTCTTTTTTGTTCAAATTTGAAAGAAGGAAATTCTATACTTTTCTTCTTTCTCTGTTTTTCATTCAAACAAACTGCAGGGTTTCTTAGGGAATAACGATAATAATAATAGTAATGATAATACTAAATAATAATATATTTATATTGTGCATTTTTCATGCACATTCATCAAGTGCGCATCGCATTTAGAAAAAATACAGAGCTCTATTTATATAAAATTTTAGTTTAAAAATGACTAATTTCAAACGATAGCCAGTTAAAATATTCTAATTTAAGACTTAATTAAAAATGCTAATTAAAAGATGTGTATTAAGATAAATCTTAAAACTATTCAGTCTTTGCATTCCTAATTTGTGATGGAAGATGGTTCTATATATCAGGGCTGCTGCTTTAAAAGCACGACAAGAATAGACACGTTTTATCTGGGCACTTGTTACATGGTTGTACACAAGTGGTAATTCCCCCAAACCTTTCTAATTAGTTTCTTTCAGTTACAGGAAGGCTCTATTCAGTTTTTTCCTCTTTTGTTTTCATTTCCGCGATCGCCCAATGTACATAACATAAGTTCTGCATTTTGGATGGTACAGCAGCAACAAGTCCTTTGTAGATCTGAGGCCATAGCTTCTGTTCAGCAACTTAACAGGAATTACGCACACAATAAAATTATATGCTGCAAGTTCGTGCATGGCTTTGAGCGTGACAAAACAGTATGTTAAATCGAATGCCATATTTAACCCTAGAATTACTAACAAATCTGCCCAAGGAAGGGGGGTCACTCGGATGCAAGATTTTCCAAATGGTTGCACATGAAAGATCGAGCTTTGGCTTGTAGAGAGCTTTGGGTTAGCTAATTACTTTCCATAACAACAATCAAGTTTTACTTTAGAGTCGTTTCACAGCATGTCTGCCATATTGGTCTTTCAAATGGTTCCTCCTTGGTGCAAAGTCGTTCGGTCTGCATTAGCCGTCAAATTTTCATTCTTTAATTGTTTGTTTCGTCTTTTTAAGTCGTTATTTAATAAAATAAACATATTCCCAGAATGTATTTTGGCACTCCATATCCCTAGATTATTATCCAACCTTTTGCAGTCAGTCTGTTTTAAAATATCAATATTTTTTCCGTACTACTTTAGAGGGGGATAACAAAACTAGTACGCTCTGGATTACCTTCAAAATGATAATCGACCCCTAAATTGATCAGCAGTGGCAGGTGGGTGAGAAATGTTTACACAAAAAACAACTACACTTTGCTGTTGAAGTGATTGCTAAGGCTTGACCAAGATAAAACTTGCTCCAGGAACAAAACTATCTTCTGGGGGATCTAACACGTGATTATAAACATAACACCTTTACAGACCTGATCTGTTTTATTCTTGTTCCTCCTTTTCCAATAATGGATCCTGCAAGCTAAACAAAAAGAAAAGTAATATTGAACTGTCTTGTTGCTGACTCGAAAGCTCCATGCAAAGAAAACTGGTTGAAAAGAAACCTTGTAATCTGAAACAAAACACGGACATTCAAATCCTTGAAGATGAACATTTGGGAGACTTCAAATGCTGACGGTGCAAATATCTAACGTAGAATTGGGGGGGAATTCCGTGCTCCACAACTCTAAATTCTCTGGAAGGGCATTTCGTGCATTTTAAGAGCATTTGTGAGAGGTCTTACAAGGTATCACTACATATTTATGGAACAAAGGGTGTATGTCGGGAGACTGTGGTCGAACAACAACTGGTACAATGAAGTTGAAGGTTATTTCACTTATGATGATCGGCTATTTTTTCACATATCACTGGAAAAAATATTAGATTTGCAACTTTTAAGTGGTGCTGTGGCACCTTAAATTCCTTTTCAAAAACATAATTCCAGCATTCTTAAATTCCGTTTCAAAAAAAAAAAATCGTTGTGTCATTGGTTGAAGGTTAATGGGTTTTCTCTGGGTAGGTAGCCTCCTGTTGGTATGTAAACGTGCGGCTAATGGAAGCAGGGTTGAGCAAGTTGCAGGCTGTTTACATATTACTTTCTTTCTCGTCAGTTGTTGTACTCACTTGTTTTACTTGATTGCTTTCAAATGGTTCATTTTGTAATTTTAAAATATGGATCGTTCCTGGTTTGGCAAGTTCTTGTTTGTATTTTGTGATGTGTATGGCATATTATTTCCTGTATGGTTGTTTTCATTTGCCGTTCCCATTGTAATTTTCAAACTGTTTTCATTTACGGATTTCTTGTTTACAGTTTATATCACCATAACACGATTGTTATTTCACTTTAATTATCACCTGATGTGACGGGGAAGGTACAATTAACAATCCTCAGTTTCAAGAGACTCGCGGTTTCAAAAAAACTCCTACATTTTCATTCGCAATTTTTGCAAAACACGTTATTCTCGCAAAAACTGTGAAAAGTACTCATTAAAGTCGTTAATATCGCAAAAAATACTAGTTAAAAATGTTATTCTCGCAAGAAATGCAAAAAATACTCATTAAAGTTGTTATTCTCGCAAAAAATCAGAAAAATACTAGTTAAAGACGTATTCTCACAAACTTTGCGAGATTTCTTTTAGAACCAAATTTCTCGCAAAATATGCGAGTATAGCTGACAAAAATATGGCTTTGTCTGAAAGCTAACGTAAGATCAAGTCCTCGCACATTTTGCTCCATCAAGACGGTCAGCTTGTCGCAAAGTTTTTGAAGTCGTTTGCTTCGGCTAAAACATGTTCAATTTCTTGCAAATCAGCTTGTCGAAAAGTTTCGAGAGTCGTTGGCTTTGTCTGACGGCTAAAGTAAGTTCAGTTTCTTGCAAATTTTCCTCCATCAAAACGATCAACTTGTCGCAACGTTTGGGAGAGTCGTTGGCTTCGTATGAAAGCTAAAGTAAGTTCAGTTTCTCGCAAATTTTGCTCCATTTGTCGCAAAGTTTGCGAGAGTTGTTGGCTTGGGCCAATTTATGTTCAATTTCTTGCAAATCAAGCAATGTTTACAGTGCACAGTCCATCAAGACGGTCAACTTGTCACGAAGTTTGCGAGAGTCGTTGGCTTCGTCTGAAAGCTAAAGTAAGTTCGGTTTTCTCGCAAATCAAGCGACCATCTTGATTCCATCAAGGCGGTCAACTTGTCGCAAAACTTAGCTTATGAGGGTATTGACTTTCAAATTTTCGTAAATCAAGTGATGTTTACCGCATCGAGACGATGGAGCAAAATGTGCGAGGACTTGAACTTTCCTTAGCTTTCAGACGAAGCCATATTTTTCTCAGCTATACTCGCATATTTTGCTAGAAATTTGGTTCTAAAAGAAATCTCGCAAAGTTTGCGAGAATAACGTCTTTAGTGAGTACTTTTCCCATTTTTGCGAGAAAAACGTATTTCGCAAAAATTGCAAACGAAAACGTGAGTTTTTTTAAACCGAGAGTCTCTTTTGAAACTGAGGACTGTTAATTGTTTCCTAAACTAAAATCCTACTGGTTGTTTTTCAAAACTCAACAGGAGTCACAACAGCTTCTTGTACATCTCAAAAACAATTCAGGCACTACCCAAACGTTACACCCCCGCCCCCCCAAAAAATGAATGAGTATCTATATTTTTTTCAAAGAGGATAAAAGTTAAGTTATTACTACTGACTCCATATGTTGAAATACGATTATTATACCGTATTTACTCGTGTATAATGCGCACCCTGAATTCGAAGCCTGTTTACAGAAATGTGTTTCGATATCATTCTTCACAACAAATAATTTTCTTAAAAATAGAGCAGCATTCTCAAATCTTGCTTCAATAGCATGATATTCACTTGCAAGTGTTGATGCAAAATATTTAATGTTCTGCTGTTCAGGGATACATTAATTTTTAGGATGTGTTCTTTGTTTGTTTGTTTTTCTGCTGTTTTACTGCAGCACGATCGAACGCGATCCATTTTCATGACGCCTGTAAACATTTTATGAACGAGGAGACCTGGAACGAACTAGATTCGCTGGCAACGTGACAAGATTCAAGAGAGGGGAATATTTGCACGATCTTTTCTCATTCAAATCTTTCTACATTTTGTGCAAAAAACGAGAAGATAAATGAGTGGATCGAACCTTTACAAAGCCTAAAGGAAGATTCTTCATGTAAATTATTTTGTCATCAAAATACTTGAGAAAATGCAACAGATTTTCGATTGCGATCGTAAACCTGCGAGACTCTAATTGAACGACTGATGGACATGGACTGAAATAATGCATGAAGCCAGGCAAACTTTTTTGTTTCATAAAATTGGGAGTTGTTCGACTTTACATTTTTTGTGTTGTTATGCAAATTACTTCATATGAAAACAAAAGGTTCATGTATATAACGCGCATCTTGATTATAATCTGTGAGAAAAAATGCGCTATATACATGGGTAAATACGGTAAACAGACTCACAATATATCTTATATTAAATAAATATATAATTAAAGAATAGGTCCAACAATAAAAAAAACAACCCCCACCACTTACTACAGCATCAAGTGTCATTAAATTTTCAAAAAAAAAGAAAAATTGAAAGAATTAATTTTAATAAAACCAGGTGGTCGGGAGGTTGCATGTAAAATCAGGAAACTCCTAAAAATTGGAAGGGTTTGAACATGTAAAAACAGTTGTACTTACATCTTTTGGGATTGTAACCTGGGTGCTTGATTGCATTTGGCTTCCTGGTGAACCGTGAAAGTAAAAGTGTTACTACCACTTTATTGAACTGATGCAAGAAGCTGAGTACATCCACACTTCATTGCCAACTCCATTGATCTCGTTTCACTAATCTGAAACACTTTCAACACTGAAAATTTACCCAACGTTGCAAATGCCTTGACTGTACTGCTTATTGCAACTACCACTGACAATTATTATCAAGATGATGCCATGATGGAGCAAAGTCACTCACTATCCAACCAATGTCACAACACTTACCATCATTCTGACTTTGCTGCAGGTTCTGCATTAGTTTTGCTTCTGCAATGAGAATGTTTACAGTCCAGTTAAATTGACATGTGTTGTACAAAGCGTGTTAACTTATGAAATAAGTCGATTTTGCTGACATCATCTGTTTACATCGTGACAATTATTGCCAGTTTATAAATGCATAAATGTAAATGATTCAGTCAGGATTCACAATTTGGGGATTTAAAATTTCAGCGAATGAACAAATGAACCAATTGACAATAACGGTAAGAAAGAGCATAATCAAGAAGAGTTGTCAGGCCATGCCTTATGATAAATTCAAGAGTCGAACAAACAAAGCTTACATTTGAAGTCTAAATTTGTCCCAATCCAGTGCAAGTGTCACATGCATTCACCGAATTCAGCATTTTTCTTAAGACTGGTACACAGGAAAATTGTACCATCTTTCCCAGACAGTAAATCGAGTCTTTACTTTGCAGTTTTTCAAGAGTGAATAGCTGGTTTACCAAGCAAAGTATCTTTTTCCCCCAGTCTTAATTAAGCGAAACCAAAATCACCATCACAAACCAAATTCTGACATGAGACCCGCCAACAAAATGCTAGACAAATTCTTCAAACATTCACCTCAAAGTCTCAAGCAAACTACTGATTTTACAAATGTTCGCGAATTCGCAAAATAACTATGTTCCCTCTCATTAAAAAAATCAAAATTCCCTGACTTTTTTCCCTGACCACATAGTATTTTCACTGACCTGTACACAAAGTAAATTTCTGTTTTGACGATGAGCCTACAAGCCTAAAAAGGTCTTACTTGCTTACAACATAACAGAGCATAACTCCAGAATACTTTTCAAAGGACTTGTCCCTCATTGTAGGAACCGTTAATGTACACTTCATGACCAACTGTTTAGGATTGTTGCAGGTTCCTGGATGTTTACACTAAGTGACAACTCAATCGAGTTATGCTCACACTTGCAACAACTTGTTCATCACTTTGCACATTCACAAGTCTACAATTAGACAATTTTTCCCCTTCTTCGCAGTACCTACTGTAACACGGTGATACCTCAGTGGGAAGAAACTTTAATCCTACTGTTAAACTGCAAGGATCCATATTTGTACTCGTCTGATCATCCGATACGACCATTATCACGTAAGGATGAGTAGAACAAATTGGAACTCTTGGAATAAGTACTGTACCATTATTAGCAGGATTTTTGTACTATGAATCTTTTGCTCAATCAAAACAACATATAGTGTCTACATTCGCTTCAGTTCTGGAACCAATTCCAAAGGTGAGAATCCTAGGCCTTGTGTATTATTTGGGCAGCCATATTGAATTATGAAGTATCTCCCAATAGCACAGAATTTCAAGAGGGTTCTTGAAAATGTCAGCACTGGCATGTGGCCATACTTAGAAGCCATTTCCCAGCCACCTCAAAATAAAATAATTAATGACGAACAAAAGAAAAAAACGAAGTCTCAGTAAACTAAATATAAATCTCAGTCTGGATGCCGGTCATTTTTAACAGAATGGAACAAAGAAAGATGGTGGCTCAAGAACATCGAGAACAGTAGAAGTCACCTTGCAGATAATGAGAGCTTTAAGCAACTAGGACGTGAACGTCAGTGAAGATGGCTGCTGAAATTCTAACTTCATATTTGCCCTTTTCTTGTTTGTATAACTCATTCATTTCTTATCGAGGTTGCAATGCTTAGTTTTGTTCGAATAGGCTCTTGATTTCGCAGCTATTGACCATTTGATCCCAAAGGGCATGCTTTTATCTTTTAAATCCCAAATTTGTCATGATAGCTCGGTGCATTGCAGTGTTTCGTGTGTCTGAATGATTGTGTGTGGCTGTTGTAGCGCTGCTTGATAGTATCCTCAGTTTGGCTGAAGTACAGTTTTTCAATGCTGGTGTCTGGCTCCTTTACAGTAGCTTTATACATGATGCTGTTAGTTAGGCATTTATTTTGCAGTGGGCAAAGAAAAAAAAGTCATTATTTTAAACAAAAACAGTTTGAATAATTAAAGATAGATATTGAAGACTACAAAAATGAGCTGATTGAAAAACAGTACCATCTATAGAGAAATGTCTGGTTTCTTGAGACCAGCTTCAGCTTATCGGATATACTTGCAAAATGAAGGACAAGATTCACTGTAAGTGAAAACTTACAAGTATGCTGATCAGTACCAAGTACATAAAAACAAGCTGGTATTATCTACCTTCAAATGAGGGCTGGTCAAAACTTCCTCCTCCCTGAAAAAATGTTTTCAAAAAGAACAGTTAGCACATACTATAGAAATCTATATATCTAGTATTTCATATTGATCTTGTTACCATAAGCAAACTATAACGTTCAAAAAACTTATTAATTACTTACTAGTGATTTTTCAGTTTAAAATTGATATATTAACTAGAATCTACATATCACATACACCACCTTAACCCTATCCGGCCCTTGGGGGGGGGGGAGTACCCGCAGCCCGTAACTCTAAAACTATTCAAAGTATTGGAATAAAATTTGGAGAACTAATACATAATCGTAAGCCAATTAATTTGATGTAGTTTAATTGACTTGTGATGTCATAACTGTCAAAATTTCGGGTTTCTATAAAATCTTACTGATCGGAAACAGAACAGTTTAGAATGTTATAATGTTATAAAATGCTAATAAAACTATGCTTTTAACATAAATTAAAGTATTTAAAACAATTTCAGTTTGGCAAAGTATATTTTTTCATGGAAATTTCAATGTTTAAATCTTGCATTAGCTCATAAACTGTAACATTAATATTTCTTTCAAAAGCATTGTTTTAAATATCATGAATGCCATTCTATCATTTTATGCTTTGTTTGCAACATTTTAAAATACTAATTTACCAGGAAATGCTTCGAAATTTTGACACAGTGAAAAATACACGGCCGCCATCTTGGATTTCTGAAAAGGGTATTGCACCTATGACATCACAAATCACGTGCAAGGCTACCTATGTTCCAAAAATATCACGTAAATGACTTCAATACTAAGTATTATCACTTGTTTGAAATATTTCGTTAATATTTGGAGAAAAATGTCAAAAAAATCTTAAATTTGGCCAAACATGGCATCGAAAACAGCATTGCTATGGCAACAAGATATACCATCAATGCATTTTTTTCTGTATTTTTATTCTCCAATAAATTTTGCAAAAAGTCACCAGATTTTGTGGTTATACCGTGAATATCAGTGAAATCAGTGCAGGCACTTTCTGCACCCCCCCGGTCAGATAGGGTTAACTTAAAAAATTAATAGTTACGTGTTGTTTCAAGCGATATTATGGTAATATGAAAATACTGCAATGTAAACCACTAACATTTGTCAGTGCTGTCAATGTAGTTGTAGTTTGTTTGTCTGTAGACCAAGTCTCCCTTCACCACCAACATTACGGATTATTGTTTATGACCTACGCGCATGCATAACCGGATGTGTGAAATAAAGAATTTCCGCTTGCACAGTGTTATTACCGCTTTTAGAAAAAAATACTTAATATTAACCTCGAAGTTCAGTCTTTACCGGAAATATCAAACTTCAACCTTGACGCATTGACCTCACTATCACTCGGTCAATACAGCAAAGCCTCAGTTTGATATTAATTTTTCAGTACAGACCTCACTCTCAGTTAACAAGTAGTTAATTCTTGTTATTTACAAAGAACAAGTTTTCCATAATTTACAAAAACACCAGTGCATGGACATTGCTAAAACAACCAAATTACAGTCTTTTAAATAAATCATAATATTTTATGTCCTAATAAGTTCAAACAGTATATTCTTGTATTCATTGAAGAGATGTTAATCTTGAAAATAATTTAACAGAGGCTTTCATCCTATTCAAAACTTTGTGAGTGCATAAAACAGAACTGCAACAACATGCAAAGATGCCATGAAATCGAGAGTAAAACTTACCACATCCTGGGAAAAGTTTCCAGCTCCACCACTTCCTCCTCCAAAACCCATTCCACCTGGTCCACCAAAATTACCATCACCACCGCCCATATTACCACCTCCATAGCCACCACCAAACCCTCCTCGGCCACCTCCACGGCCACCAGGCCCACCAAGCAACCCAGGTCCTCCTCTTCCTCTGCCACCACGGCCTCCTCGACCACCACCTCTTGGACCACCCATCATTCCTTGCCCCATGGGGCCAGGGCCTGGTCCAAATCCACCACCGTAGCCCCAGTCATCAGCCATTTTCTGAGGGTCATACAGAATCACCTGGCCTTTGATGCTAGTCTGAAATCCAGTGCGAATAGAAAAATTAGCATAATTCTGGATTCGAGGTTCTTACACTAAACAGAAGTTTTCATCCTTTCCTTTTGAAGGATAAAGATACTATGACCAACAAGGCTGCCACAAACAAAAATTCAATGATTATCAATTGCAACAGTAAGACAAGTCTAATTTTAAACCACAAGCGAAGTTTGTTTGAGTAAATGAGTTATGCCCACTTTGAAAGTTCTTAAAACCCATACCTCATCCAGTGTACTCAGCACACTTTCTATGCACCTCAAGATAACATCATCACTGCCTAGAAAACATAACATTAGTTCATCAGCAACACCCCAGTAACTAGCACAATTTCTTGCTAGTCCTGTTTTCTCTTACAAAGTAAAGCTTAATCAACTTAAACAAACGTGTGAAACATGGATATTCAAAGGTCCAAGCATTGATAATCAACACTTTATCAAGTTCAACCAACACTTCCTCAATGCTCCCTTTGAATAAAACCAAAGCGAACAAACTTATTATAGGAAACTAACGCTCGTGCTAATTAAAGTGCAACTAACCCCAATATCAGATTTTAGTTCTATAAAATCATTTGTATCAGTGGAATAGAAAAAACAAAAATTATGGAAAATCGGTTGATTTCTCGATTTTTAATTTGCGTTTGAAAATAGTGTCAAGATGGTTCACGACCGCGTTTTGTCGCTATCTGTCAGGGGACTGGGCCGACAGGAATGACGTCAGTCATTCCAGGAATTGCGAGATAATCATTGGAAAATTTCCCATGCTTCTTTTAGTTGAAGTTGTGTCTTACGGCTAAAATCAAAGTAAAACATCAAATTATGTCATCCAATGAATCAGAAGCAAGTGACTGCGATTGCCAGGTGTTGCACAATTCTGGGAATGACGTCACTTCGTTTTTGAACCCATTCTCCGAGTGTTCGGTTGTGAACCAAGATGGCCAAAATTTCACTAAAAATTGGGGTTTTGAACAGGCCATAAAAAATAGACAATTAAAGTAACTTCAAATTTTTTTTCGCAGAAGTCCCTCAAATGTACCACAGATTTCATAAGTCAAAAATTGAACTAGGAGTTAGTTGCACTTTAAGGTGTTTGAAATTAACCCGACTTAAACTAACGTGATTTGAAGAGAAAATAACTTCCGAATGAAGGAAATTAACTCGAAAAGGAGGTAAAACTGCAAAATGAAGAAAATTAACGCGATTAACACAACGCAGTTAGTGGTGACAATAGGAACATGTTCTATTTTAACACTTAATATAAAAAAACAGAACACAACAAATCTATACATGCAAAGCCAAATTGGTGATTGCCTGAGAACCTTTCTAAATGTAGGGGTTAAGAGAAGAAATCTGGCCACTTCCAGTATTCACAGGATCCAGAATTTAGGGTTATATTAATAGAAATTAAGGTCGTGGAAATTAGCGTGCCACTAAATTAAAGTCGCGGAAATTAACACTCGTAAAAAATTAAGGTACCAGATGCACCTTTTCATATACCTTCACTTTTTCGCTTATAGCATGCTAGGTTTTGAATTAAGTCCCACAAAAGTATATATTTTCTGAAATCCTATTAAATTGCCTATCCAAGAAAGCCGTG
>JAOEHT020218899.1:0-11001 GCA_025448195.2 Parazoanthus atlanticus | reverse complement strand
TGTCAGCCAATTCTTAACTGAAAAAAAAACATTTCGAGATGTTAAATTGCTTAACAGCTTTCCGAGATTAGAAAACGAAGAAAGGAAGATCGACCAAATACCTGCAGTGGAACTATACGAACTCATTTGTCAGTTCATAATTTCCCTTCGCAGGAAGGTATTGCAAGGATTATGAACCACCTTCGCTTCTTCACGATATTTGAAGAAAAATAACTGTCCTTCAAGCCTGATAAACGACACGGTCTGCGATAAGGTCAGAAAAGTTCAGAAACAAAGAAAACAGAACGAACGTGTCGGTAGCTCTGACAGAAACGAATTGAAAACATTGTACGAAAAAGAGCTTACTCGGTACTCTGCTCTGGTTAAACAACAGTCACACTCCTCCGGGGTGCCAAGAACATGTGACATGTGCTGAGAGGGGGAGGGAGTTACTCTCCACACAGCAGGTGGGAAGGACATTTTGGAGATGGGTCACACTGTCGTGATGTCAGACCAGTACCGCCAAAATGTTTGCAACCGATGAAAGTGAAAAACACCCTGCTGCGGTTTACAAACATTTCGCTGCAAAGAAAGTGAAACCTCAACAAATGATAAACGGAGATTCTCCCTTTTATTTGGCAATAAATAACTTGAAAGTAGACACACCTTGAACCAAAAACTGGTTCAAGGCGAATGCGGTTGGAATAAACAAAATGAACAGTGTGACGAAAACCGCTATCTCCGGTACCATGTCGACTTATTCTGAATGCGAAAGTCGCACAGCCACTTCATCACCGCGCAAAGACTCACAGAATACCGGTATAAACAATCCATGGCACTATTCAGTAGAGCAGTTATTCAAGGGTAATTCGTCAATTAAGATAAATACCCTGAATCAGTCTCCTAATCCGACAACCAATCCAGCTGCATGGTCCCGGATCATTTTCAAGATGGAAGCGACTCAGCCCGTCAGAAAGCGACTCTGGTGACAAGAAATCTGACATGCCGGCTCTTACTTTGCCAGAAATGGATATATTTTCAGAATTTGTTTCTGAGAAGCTTGTGTTTAATTGACAGTTTGAAGAATCATTGATCCTTTTGCACAATTTACGATAATTTCGAAAGTTCTTTTTGAGAGAATTACAAAATGTTATAAACTTCTACAGGTTTACCGGTGTGTTGTTCTCAAGACTTCTTTACTTTACAATATTTTACTTTACGTAATTTACAATGTACAGATAAAAAATAAAAATATCTTGTAAAAAAAATACAATGAGGCAAGTTACCCAGCTACCCAGCAAGTTAAACTTCAAGACTACTAATAAAACTCCATCCGTTAGAAAGTGTATTTAGCCCCTCCTATCCAGTTCTATTTTAATATTTAAACACCACCCAAACCGGCAACACCCATCCCTGTCCTATTAAATCTCTTGTTATCGCCCCTTTTCTCCCTAATATTGTTACTACTAGTAATGTCCTTACCCCACCCTCTTTTCCATTCTATAAAAAAGTACCACCCTTACCCTTTTCCTGTCCTTCCCTACCCCCATTAAAGGATTACATACTAAAATATATTGAGTGTTTACAGTTACAAATTACATCGAACGAGTTAAATTAAGAAGAGCCTAGTTTGTAGCTAGTAAGGTTTCGTGCTCTCAGACATTTAAAACAGACCGATTTCCAGGTCGCGATGTTGTCGATATCAAACCAAGTTTTAGTGCCGAGAAATAATTATATTTAAAAAGGCCGCTTTCCGGAACGACTCGATAGATGGTAATGGCCTGGTATGGGGTGGCAAGGAGTTCCAATACTTAACAGTTCGTACAAAGAACGTTCTTTGGATGAAAGAGGTTTTACATAAATTACGAACTACGTAGTCAATTGAAAGCACCTTCCATGCTGTAGCAACATCTCAGAACAATTATAACTGATTCCCCTTATTCGTCCAGTTCATGAGTCATTACATGAAAACGATACATTTCAGTACATATTACGATATGGAAAATGCTTAGTACGATTTTTATTCACTCGTTGAGTCGTGTCAACAAACTCACTCGTTCCGAGTGACATACCTGTCTACCCTCAAACCCCTTACGATCCTTCAAAAGAAAGCGGTTAGATTGATCTGCTTCTCTGAAATCAATGCACATTCAAGCCCACTTTTTTTAAAACTAGAAATACTAAAACTTTCTGATCTAATATTTCTCCAAAATGCTTTATTCATGCATGATTTTCATGCGGATGTCTTACCTCCTGTTTTTCGTGATTTCTTTAAGCCAGTTAGTAGTGTTCACCAATATAATACCAGATTAGCTTCCAAAAATTCATATTACATCTCAAAAATAAGAACAAACTATGGCAAATTTAATATCCGCTTCATAGGCGCTCAAGTCTGGAACTCGATCCAAGAAAACATCAAGCCAGAAAAAAGAAACAAATTTAAGAAACTATTAAAAAAATCTATCTTAAGTACATACTCAGATACGTGATGCACTTTACTGTCAATATGCCCCATACTTGTCGATTTTGTTTCAGTTTTTTGTTGTTGTTTTTTTTTTGTTTTTTTTGTTTTTCTTTTTTTCTACCAATGTCAAAGTTATTTGTGCTTTTTCTATTT
This sequence comes from Parazoanthus atlanticus, assembly GCA_025448195.2. Lineage (NCBI taxonomy): Eukaryota > Metazoa > Cnidaria > Anthozoa > Zoantharia > Parazoanthidae > Parazoanthus > Parazoanthus atlanticus. Next base: position 8,405 of record JAOEHT020218899.1, on the reverse strand, counting down.
CAACTATACCTGTCCTCAAATTTAATTTACATCATTCTACTATTATTCAAAAAGAAATACCTGTAACTTCGGTCCGACCTCAGCTACTTAACACGATTAGCCTATGTTATTTTTAAGTAGCTGTGTTCCTCTAAAACTTGTAATCTTGTAAATTTTTAAAAAAAAATCACATGCCAAAGAGGATGAATAAAACATTACATTACATTTTTGCTCCATACTCGAACACATGTGACTATTAGTTGGTGAACGTGTTTTCGCCCAACTCATATTATTTTTGTTGTTCTTCTTTGCAGAAACCAAACATATTCATAAGTCAGTAGGACCGTTGGCCAACTCAAGTAACTAGGTGTCAGAACTCGACGGTTATGGGTGTTTTTGAGTTCCCAACACCTGATTCGCCCATAGGAAAACTGAGCCGGAAACAAAAAACGGATTTTGAAAAATATATTATTTGAAAGAAGTACATTAGCAAAAGGCAAGTTTGCAAGCAATTTCTGAATATCTTTAGATGAGATGTTTTGACTGGTGGGACACGCATTTTGTCGTGACTTTTCAGTTACGTGCTGGTGCGCTTTGCTTATCTCAGAAATATGAATTCGCCAAAGATTCTGTGCAAGGGGTAGCTTAATGTAGTTTAAAGTGTTAGCAAGAACTTAAATACGAGAACACACGTGTTCAACGAAGCTTGGCTATAAAAACAAACTAGGGAGATCAGTGACGCATCAGTTGCTCAGTTTATTTCTCGCTGTGTCTCGCCTTATCCAGGGCGTCTGGTCTCCAAGGACGTAGAGCGGGTTTCGCACGTATGTACGGTGTATTTGTTCTGGTTTTTTTGAACTGAACAGAAAGTTTTTTCAGTTTTAAAATTTTCGTCAGTCTTTTCTGCTTTAAATTTTCTTGCGATTACAGGAGACAAAGCAGATTTTTCACGGTTTGTTGTCCGCTTGGGATTCCTTGCGGTGAGAAATGTTTTGAAAAATTGGCAGTCTCTTTGTGAAGAAATCATTGAACTAATTCTTGGTTTTCTAATTAGAACAACCCTAAAACTCCAGAGAAATTACGAAAACGTTCATTGTTGTATTCGGTCTTGCTCAGCGTCACTTACATGTGTTTTGTGGTAGAGAGAGAGTGAGACACACACACACACACACACACACAGAAACAGACATAGACAGACAGACAGACAGACAGACAACCGTGAATTAAAAAAGTAAGCACGTTTTTCACGGGCGTGGTGTTGTAGACTTAAAATTAGTTTTCATAAATCAAATGATATATTTTAGTACATCGCAAAGCTATGGCTCTTGCTTAAAGGAGTTTTTTATTAGTCTTATTTTAGAAATTATTATTGGGCTTGAAGACGATCAGCACGACCCTGATCAGTGTTGTATCTAGATCGAATTACGTAATAAAGTTGGCGTTGTTGAAGATATTTTGTGTGGGTCAATATTTCTCGATATGGAACGCTAAACAAGTTGTATTTTTGCCGAACAAAAACATTCAAATGAAAGATAAGGCAGTATCATGGCTCAACACTTAACCCCCCTATCGCCAATTGCTCAACTTACCTACCCTTTGCCCAGCTACCAGTTAACTGTGTTTCAGCGTATTTTATGAAGTACTGATCCAGCACACATTCGGTTGCAAAGGCCATACAGTGCATTGCAAGTCCCTTGTTAACGTCGAGACTAGAAGTTCGTACCGAGTACTGGGAGCGTGTATTGTTTTTAATTTGGACCACAGATTCTGAAAGCAATGCTAAATAAATATGTTTCCCCTGTTTCTGACCCGATTTTCCGATTTACTAAGTTCCAGTTCCAACGAGGAGGTCCGTTCCAATTCCATTTCCAAGTTTTAATGTAGTCGCGTGAGTCCAGAGGAAGAGTCATTGAGTGCATCGAATTTAGCAACGACACATAAAAGGCAACTTATTTCGCTAGTTCATGCATATGTCAGTAATATTGTTGTTCCTGAAAAACCTTTTGAGCCCTCTTACTGCTTTCAAAAAAGATGGATGTTTAGTTAATTGTAGAGTACAACTCACCCAGCGACTTGTTTACATGCTGGATGAGACGTAGACGCTTTTGCCACTCCTTAACTCCTGCTTTTGAAAGAATTCGTCGTGGATATTGACATACACTGAAGAGAACGAGTGAATGCAATTGTTTTTGAAACAATCGGGAGTACTGGCGTGGAACCACATTGTTAGCCGTCATAAACAGCTAAAAGTCTTAAAGCATACAAATGTGAGACAACATAAATGAAAGTGTATACACAGATTTTAGCTCTTAATCGACTATTGTACTAAATTAGTAAAATTATTTCTAATAAATGAGTTGATCACATCGAATATTACATAGACTTAGTTTATGGCTGCGTGCCACATGCTTGATAAATGACTATTACGAAGATTGCAGAAGTTGCAAATTGCATAGCGCTCTCAAAATTTTGCAGAAAGCAAATACAGTTTTCGAAGCTAGAAGAATTACCCTTCATTTCTACTGCAAATTCGTTTCTAAAATTCATGTACCAAGTGGAGTTTCGACCAGTTGAAAACAAGCAATATTCGTCTATAACGACAAACACAAAAACTGCGTTTCTTAGATAAAGTGGATATTTTTTCGTGTGAAAGATTTTGTGGAAAGATTCATTGTAAATCGAAGAATTAATGGCATTGTATCAGGCTGTTATCACAGTTGACGGACAGCTTTTTTGCGAATCGAAGAGCGCCATTGTAAGTGGGCAATTTTTTTCCCGATTTGACATCCAAATGGAGACTTTAAAGTTTTCGCTTGCTGCATAGAATAAACAAAGACAACTCATACTGATACATACATATTCATGCTCGAGTAAGGACGTGCACTTTTGAACCCCGCAGGTTTGCTTCTCAAAAAGGCTCCTATTCCAACTGAAGATTCGACGAAGATTCACTTACAAGCTCATCTCATGTCGAAACAATCCGTCATGAACACTAGAAGCAAAAATCCCGCGGAAAAAGTTTCCAAGAGCGGAGGTAGTTCACCAAAGTCGTCCATCGAAGTTCAAACTGCCGCGGAACGTCTGAAATTCTGACATAATTCGAGCATCTTCGCCAACTGAAAGCGGCGCTAACTAATCAACTTGAAAAATTACGCACTGGAATTAATAAAAAAAATTCTCAACGGCGTGGAGCAATTTGTAGAGTTTGCTTACCCGTCGATCGACGAGCTTAGAATTAAGAGATGTATATGAGAAGTTCCAAAACAACTGCCAAGAAATGGGAGATCGTTTAAAGGATTTGGAAGCAAAAATGATTGAGGTGGAGATATCTTGTATCATGTATGTCGTGAGACGGGTTTGGGCTTATCAGTAAATGGAACTGCAACATTTGTATAGCATCTCTCAGCTCGTTGCTGTTGGAGACTTGGCCAACCCAGCAGTCCCAGTTCATGCATTTATCATTTCTGTCACACTTTCGTCACGGCCGATAGTTATCAGATTGCCGGCACTATTCTTGTGGGAAAGAAAATATACAAACATTTTAGTTATATAAAGGAAATAACTACAGTTGAAACTTGTCGCTACAGAAATTTACGTTTCTTGAAAATAAATTTAACGAATATAAATAATGCTATTAAATATTTTGTCCAACTGTCGCATTCGTATCTATCTTACCATCTTCTTGCATTTTCAATAACAATCGGGAACTGCGTTTATTTTTCTTGGGTTCTGATCGACCGTAATAACAATAACAACTTTATGACTGGGTTGCTCAATCATTCGTACAAGTTTTTCTTCAATTAACCTTTGTAATATCCCTCGAGACCAGAAGTTGTGCCCCATATCATAAAACGTGTACCCAAGTTTGTAATTTACATTGTATTGTTCTGGGTCTCTGAAACAATAGTAACATTTGCAAGTTATTTTTAGAAGTGAAAAGAGCTAGCTGTTTCTCAAAATGATCTCGATGGTCGGTAGCTGCTCAAAATGGTTTGTTTCTCGCTTCCTTCATGAGCACAGTTTTTCATCTGGATAAAAATCGTACGTTACAAGGGTACGATTTAAGTTCTTCATAAAGATAATTAAAAAAGTATTTATGTCAACTTTGTCATTTCGGAGTACATTACAATGAGATCGCACTTACAAGTGGTTTGATTTCAGATTTGTATTTTATTTACGCATATAAGTACGGTGGGATTATGATCACTCCAATCGAAAAATGAAGACGATGCTCAGTATATGTTCTTGAGTACAGAAAAGACACAGTCAATAGGCGGTGTGGAGTTATCTGCGATGCGGTGTTGGTGTTTGGTAAAGTCACCAAAGTCTCTCATTGAGTGAATTAGGTGTTTTGAGTTGTTCTTTGTAGAATCAAACAGGTCAATTTCAAAATCACCAACAACGTATACTTCTTTGTTTTCTGCAGAAAAAGCTGCATTATTACTTGCAAATATGTCAGAAATTCAAGAAGTGGTATTGGGCGATCGGTACAGACATGAGAATCTTATTCAAAATCAAATTCCCTCTACGTTTTCTCATCTTTCTCTCAACTTCTCTTTAATCAGGTTGTCTCTGGTTAGTGGTCCATCTGCAAACGGTTTCAACTTCGATAAAATTGAATTATGCCACCGATTGAGAAATTATTCTTGATGATTTGCAATCTTTTTCTAAGGCACCCGAGTCGATTTTCTTCTCTTTAGTCCCAATAGGAGCCATAATGAAAAACGTATGCGCACACCAAAATGAGAAGCGTAGGCGAATCCCACAATGAGATGAATAAGCACAACCCAAAAGGAAATGCGCAGGCGCACCTCAAAATGAGATGCGCATGCGCACCCCTTAATGAGATGCACCTACGCATATCATTTTGGTATGCGCCTGCGCACCTCATTTTGATATGCGCCTGCGCATCTCATTTCGGTATGCGCCTGCGCATCTCATTTTGTATGCGCTTGCGCATCTCATTTTGGTATGCTCCTGCGCATCTCATTTTGGTATGCGCCTGCGCATCTCATCTTGGTATGCGCCTGAGCATCTCATTTCGGTATGCGCCTGCGCATCTCATTTTGGTATGCGCATGCGCATCTCATTTTGGGGTCGCCTGCGCATCGCATTTTTAGGTGCGCATGAGGAAAATCGGCTTTGAAGTTTTGAACAATGGTTATCAAGAATATTCCTCTGTTCTTTCGTTCGTCCACATGTGACATTTCATTTTAAGTGAAGTTGTTTTCTCGGAAAAATGAAAGTATAACCGCGCGAAATGAGTTCTCGTATATACCTCTCCTCCAAATTCCCCTAATAATTTTTAGCACGCAATGATTTGGTTCCAAGTATGCCTTTCGTACGTTATAGAAGACACAAGCAACTGTGAAGTCAATAAACCACTTTCAGACGAGTCAAATTTAATATAATTTACACAGCTTAAACGAAATAAAGCGGCTCTTATAACAATAAGACATTCCCTGAAAACACGGGTTCACCACTCGTTGACAAAGTGATTAGTTTTCCTCAGGCCTGCGTCTTTAGTTTCCTTGGCTTGAAACGGCTTCATTCTGCGATTAAAGATACAAACAGCTAATAATAACTATAAATGAGATGTTTATTTGCTGTTTGAAACTAAACCCCCAAACTTCTGCACACTGAATGCAATTTCTAACATGTTTAACCGAGCAAAGACCATTGCCAAATGTCTCCATCCTTCCGTAAATCATCTACATTCGCACTACTTCAAACTAACCTGGTTTACGAGCAGATAATTGGAGCTTGTAATTCCAGCCGAGGGCTTTTAAGCTTTTAAGATCTTAAAAGATCTTCGTTGGTTTGCTCTACTCGCTTGGAGAACCCAATTTTTCCCTTCTCTGCGGCTTTGTCCGCAACGGATTTCAGCATCTCAACTTGTGTTGCATACCAATTTGAGAGGTCTTTTGTTGCGTTTCCATACATGCGCAACAATTACATATTGTTTTCACCAATCACAGTTCACATGCTACACTCATAGAATGTTTACTACAACAACGGCAAAAGAAATGATTTGCAAGGCATTCTTCAATTGAATAGCCGAACGAACGCTTGGGCACAGATTACATTTGCTGAATAATTCTCTTCTTTGTGATTTAAGTATTTGTTAATGAGTAGATGCTTTTATTCTTATCTTCCACAATCTTATCGCACGTCTTGTGCATTCAATCGAATGATAAATAGCTGTCGCAACGTTTTAACGTTCATATTTCGAATAATTCGTTATATATATATATATATTTCGTTTATTGTTTGTTCAGGTAGGTAATGCAGAAAATCAGTCAACTGCACAAAAATGGGTGAGAAAAGTTTAATGCGAATTGTCACCATGCAGGAACCATCGAAGTTAATGAAGCGATTAATGCAAAATGTACAATACAAATTTTACTCAACATGAATCGCTGTAATTGCAGAAACCAAAACCTTGAGAGTTTGAAGTTCAATTGTTTCTTTAAACGTGAAAGGCCTTAACAAAGGTATCAAAAGAAGAACTATTTTTCGAAGGTAGAAACGTTCAGCACAAAAGAGGTTGAGAACAATTGAAACGATTGGGGAGGGCAAGCCTTGTACAGTCACAGCTCAAATCACAGTAAAGGAGTCATGTTCTTAATCAAACCGAACTTAAACTTTAAAGTAAAACGCTCGATTCAAGACAAACAAGGAAGATAATTATGGAAGCCAGAGTTCAGGAAACTGATCTTGTCTTTGTTAACGTTTATAGGCCTTGAATTCTCTGACAGATTATAATAATAATGGCAAGTGACTTTAATTGTCCTTTGACATTAGGAGGGAAAAAGGCGAGTTCTAGATGAAATATAAAAGCTGATGTTATTGTTCAGCTAAAACAATTCATAGAGAGAGCTCCACCCTCAACAAGCAAGCTTCACTTGGAGGGACAAAGCTTTCATGGTCCAATCTCGTTTAGATTACTTTCTCATCAGCAACAATTAAATCAATTGTAACTACTGTTCAGAACTGTGACAAGTTTGTGCCCTTGCCCGATCGCTCCGCTGTTTACCTCGGTATTCAATAAGAAAGTTTGTTAAAAAACAAGAGGACCGGGGTTCTGGAAATTTACTCTTTGCTTTTAGGTGACAAACACTACACCGAGAAAATCAGAGATAGTACTCCACAGTTTGTTTCAAAATACGAATATATTGAGAACAAGAGCCTACAATGCGAACTCATTAAAACGGAAATCAGAGCATCCATCATACAGTTTTCGAAACAGAAAGAAAGAGTAGAAAGAAGTGAAGAAAAAGAAACTTTAAGTTCTCCAGATTCTTTACAGAAACAGCTTGAAAAACAACCTGCAACATCCTCGGGAACCCAGGGCGTCGAGAAGGGAAGACGAAGAGAGGAAAAAACGCAGAGAGAATGGGAAAGAGTGGGGACTGTTATTTTTGCTCTCCCGACGCCCTGGGTTCCCGAGGATGAACCCGCAAGCAACCAGCTAAAATAACAATTTGATAAACTCAAACCAAAACTAGACTCCAAAACACCAGAGAAGATAAAGGGAACGATCCTAAGAAGCAAGGCCAGATGGCAGGAAGACGGTGAACAGAACACCAAATATCATTTTCACAATTTACAAAAACGTAGCCATAGGGAAAAAAAACATAACAAAGCTTCAGATATCGAAAAATGAAAAAGCAACCGATCCATCAGAAATCTTAAAGGAGGAAAATGTTTTTACAAAACGCTCTATACGTCAAGTAAACCAGTCACTGTTAACAATTCTGACTATGTCAATTTTTTTTGCACTAAAAATATCCCCAAAACACGGGCTGTAGGATAATTGTGGTTTGTAGCCAGCGAAAATTATATTATTAAAATACTAAAGTTTCTCAAACATCTGCTGTCTTGTTGCTTCTCTGTCTATCCTTTCTTTTGAGAGTGTTTGCTGCAAACGAAGTCTCCCGCAGTCGCTATATTTGACTAGTGTTCAGTTCTCATTCCCAGTGCATCACACGGCCAAACGGTCAATTTGATAATGACGTATATTAAAATTCTTCTTATTTTTTTGAATACTTCTAATAGAAATGTAAATAGAGCAATGTTACTGTTTTTATATTAAATTTTTCTTTTGCAACTTGCCAATCTAATTCATTGTCAAAATACAAAACTATATAATTATGACTTTCCATTAATTCACTTGTAAACACTTGTAATTCCTTACAAGTTCTTATAAGCAACATTACCACAACAGCCCAGATCTCCAGAGGATAGGTTATCCTACTCTGTTTAAGAAAAAAATTATAGAATGAGGATTCACTCTTCAGTTGTGCTACATCTTGAGGTTTAAGACTGACTTAATGTTTAAAATCTGCTTGTGTTGCATGGGAGAAGAAATACCTCAGAAAGGCAATCTGAGCTGCAAGCAACATATACTACCCAGTGGGGGATAC
>JAOEHT020218808.1:0-11006 GCA_025448195.2 Parazoanthus atlanticus | reverse complement strand
CTACAAAGGGCCTGCTGTAATTGGGGAAACCTGTAGCAGTGTCCCTCTCCCTTCAGGGAAAAAGCTAAATAAATAAAAAATAAAAATAAAATTCTCTCTAGTTAAGATATAATTTTCTTTTAGTTTCTTTTTCATTTTTTTCTTCCTCTCCTGCCACGTATTGTATATTTAGCTTTTAAGATTTGTTAAAGGCACACAATTAGATTTCTACTGTATATAGTGCCCTGTCTCTTTTCTTACTTTGTTATCAATTTGGAATGTATCTGTAAGAGTTAGTAATAATTATTTAAAGAAAGGAGATGGAAAAAGATGAATAAAAAACCCTTAAAGTTGAGGTCAAGTTCCAAGTTCTCATGCATTTGATATATTTTTATACTTGACATTGACTTACAATTGATGTTTATAAATGGGCACTGAGATGTATCTGGACTCCCTTAGATAGCTTGCATCCTGCAATGGTCATTTTAGTCCCTTCATTTTCAAAGCTGCTCTGTGAGCCCAAATGAAGGTTAGGAAATGGATCAATATTTAGAAAAAGGAACATTTTCACTACGCAATGCTATTAACATGATATATTGTGTTCAAATTGAATCTAGGAATTCCTGGGAGGTTACGAAGACACTGACATGACAAGGTTCACCAGTGAACTGTGGGTCACTTTCAGAGAGAAATACAAGCCACAGAAGGTATAATAAGAGCAAGGTTGTCAAAATAAGCTGACAACAGGCGAATTTGACCACTTACATGCACTGCATTATAAACTAGGTCTAAAAAATCTTTCAAAAAGTGCTTCATGGAGAATTTGTCGAATTGCAAGAGTAGGTTTTATAGCTGCCTGCATATACTTTCCTAGGTGCACCACTTACTTCAAAACATAAAAATTGACAACCAAGTTAACAATAGCACAAGCACTGGTATTAGGGACTGTTCATTATTTATGGCGTATAACAGGTTGGACAATTTCGAGTAGAGTTCTTCATTTTTTTCAAATGTCATGACAGTATCAGCCCTCAAATATGCGAAGCCCCATATGAATTCTAGCACTTTTTTTTCACACCCTAGTAAGAAACTGAAATTAATTTTAAGACTTAAATTCAAAATATTTTAAAACAGTTTGTAGTTTACTATAAAAACTAGTTAGAATTCCTGGGGAGATGGGGGTATTCCGGTGCCCATATTTTGAGTGAAGGTGTACTATATTGACTTTATTTCAATCCCCAAAAAGCAATTTTCTATACCCCATTTCAGACCAAACTGAAGAAATCTATTCCCTATTTCTGAGAAAATAAAAAGGGAACTTTATGGCTCACGCATTCTGTGTGGAATACTGTATCTTACAGGGGTGACTGTTTGCAATTCCCACATATTTTGCCACAAATATTTTTATCACCTGTCAAAAATCCAAGAATTTCTTTCAAACCCCCATAGATTTTTTGTCCAATCCGATATATCCCATAAATAATGGACGGTCCCTTAGATAGTAATAACATACTTATTACTTACCTTTCTGGCACATTACCAAGATAATATTATTGGTGCACTCCACAAGTATACTCACAATTATTTTCAAATTCAGCTTCAAGAAATATTAGATACCATATCTGTTTTTTTTGTTTTGTCTTTCTGTTACAGAAGTTTCATTTTAGATTCATATCTTTTTGTATTTTCCTGTCAGGATGAGCCTCAAGATGAAAGCAAGAAAGATGGAACAGACGAGCAGACAGCTGAGGGTTGGTGGTGATTGGGTTTTTTCCTTTATTGCCAAATGGACAAAATTTTTAAGCCAAATATTTGGGATACAAGAACCCAATGTGAAAACGACCTCATATAACTACAAGTTACCCTTCCCACCTTCAAGCCCAAAGGGAAGTTCAAAAAAATTATTTTTCTGGCTTCTTTGGATTACGTTCTCGATGATCAAACTAAGTCTGAATAAAACCTATTAGTTATTATTGTTAATAATAATAATAGTACTTAATAATAATAATAATTCTAATTTAAGAATTACAATTAATTGAAAATCAGTTCAATAAAAAAGAGAAGAAAAAAGAATAACTTCAAGTTATCCGGGCGGCCATGTTTTGAAAGGGCTTTTTTACTAGTCCAGCTAGTAAGCAGAGTTAAAATAAAAAACATATTAAGAAAGTCCGGCCAGCTCTTTTTCAATTTCAAAATCAGTCTCTCGAATGTTTGTTGTCGGTCTTCTGTTAGCCCTGGAACCTCTTAGGCATAGAAGTGCCCCCCTCAGTAATGCAAATGAAACCTTGGCCCGAATCCATGAAATAGTGGTGCTGTACGTCTCTCCCTTCTTTACGGCAAGGAGCTCTGCTATTATATTCTTTATGGCTATATTCTTTACGGCAAGGAGCTCTGCTTATTAATAATAATAACAGTAATAATAATAATAATAATAATAATAATAATAATAATAACAATAATTTATTATTTACATCACGCAAATTGACATTAAATATAATCAAATGCGCTTTCATTACAACTTTACAATAAATTAAGAAAACTCAAACCTGCAATCTAATTTACAATTATATCTATAAATTACATTACAAATCTAATTTAAAAATTTACAATCTCAAAAAATGTAAATCGTGTCTCTAAAAGCCTTTCTAAAAAGATTAACGATTTTAAAAAAGTTACCATCATTATTATTATTATTATTATTATTAATACCATCATCACCATTGTTATTATAATTATAATATGTACAGACATGTATAGTGAACTACAACAACATTTATTTGCGCCATTTTAACATTAAATTTACATTTTGAAAAAAAAGAACTGAAGAATTTAACTTAAATTTAGGTGACTGGGCACCCGAAATAACTATAAAGAGCTAATCTAGTCGGGTGCCCATTAAGTAGTAATTAAATTTTAGAAAAGAACGGAAAGAAGAAAAAGTCGTTTACACATAAAAACTAGATAAACTAAATAATATACAAAAAACTAAATATACAAAAAATTAAATAATATACAAAAAAACCTCACAAAATCCATAAAAGAGAAACTCAAAAACTTGAACAAAGCATTTTGACAAAGCATTATATTGGGAACAACCAAAAAACGTACCTTTTTCTATTTTGCGTAAACTGCTCATTAGATTTCTTTTTTGATATGCACACATATAAATGAGACTGTGATGCTTCCATGACATGAATTTCACATGATTGTGACAGAAAGTTACTCACTTATTTACTTACAAAAATACAGGTGGCTAAGTTTTGGGTTACATAATCGATCTCCTCTGTCAGATTTTAGATATTTTGTATTTAGTGACTGAGCCGTGATCTCGACTGAAATCATGCAAAAATTTCCCAATTTCTAATAACCCGGCAGGTTTAGAGCAAACTTGGCAGACGTGATTTTGTGTTGTTTGAAATTTTTGCATCGCCCCGAAAACGATTAAACCCTTTAACGAAAACCCAATATTTAACCTTAATTCTATTATTGTGTTTTTTCTATTGCGTAGTGATTTCAAAGTTGTTATTTTTCTGACATAGCTTCCCTATGATTGACAGTTACTCAGAAGCTGTCAAAAACTGTGTTGTGTCACCTTAATTGAATTTGATTGATCGAATAAACTTTAATAGAATGACATATTCTATAATGCCAACTGTTAAAGATGCCATAGTTTCATGTTTTTTCTTTATTTTTCTTATTTGGGTTTCCTTATATACAATGTATACCTTAAGTTGATTTCATATAACTTGTAAAACTGTAACAATGTTAAGACTTGTATGCAACGTATTCAGTTTCTCTTGCTACATATTATGGTAACGCATATTCTAGCTTCTGAAAATGTGTGCACGTCATGATTACATATTTTCTTTCTTTTTTTGTGGTAAGTTACATTTCGTATAACTTCTAAATATTTAACTTTTTCAAAAAATAACTTTGATGCGATTGACTGTACCGAAAAAGAAGGTGGCTGTGCATTTTACCACAATTATAAACCTTACACAGCAAGTAGGCATAGAGAAAGCCATATCTACTTTTGCGATATTCATCCCTGCACAGTAACGTTGTGTATACTTGGTTTGAAATTTTTATAATTTTTCTGTGCATTTTCACGAGCATTTAGGATTTTCGTGAGCTAAGAAATATGGGTAAATGTACCAGTCGTCATCTTTTTTGGTATGTTCAATTGATTTTGCACTGCAGATCTTGACAGTAACCTCGTCCCCATGCTTACTCGAGCGGTCTGCCTCGTCACCAAGCTCTTTTAAAATGGCGGACAGCTAGGCTATCCAGACAGACAGCATAACGGCGATTTTTTAACTACAAATCATACAGAACACCGAAAGCGAACACGACAGAGGTTGTTTTGTTTACCACTCGCTCGCTCGATCTCCGGCCGCCTTCTTGATCTTTTTCAGCAGTTTTTCAAATAAAGTACAGCGAGATTGCAGAGAAAAATAATGGAACGCCCTGAAATGGATTTCCAATTTTTTGTGTTCTTTTGTGACATGAGCAATAGAGCTTTTTTTAGCTTCATTCTTTGCAGGATATATATATTTTCTGCTTATCAGCTTTTCAAGAATTGGGCTTTTTTGACCCCAATTCACTGTCTTTGGTTTAGGTTTGTTACACACCGAAATTACCTAGTTAGTACTCGAAGCAAGCGTATGTTGTGCTACTTGCAGTCTCGAGCAAGAAATTATTTTCTTAAAGACACATTTTTAGGTGAAATATTTTTTTTAACAGCACATGGGGTATTGAAAAAATGAGAAATGGCCAGCAGCAATTATTACATCTTGTTTTCTAACTACTGAATTTCAAAAGAATTTCAAACATTTGTTTTAAAATGCAGTGACTAAAACCAAAACGGAGGCAACTGCGCTCAAAACTAAGCTATAAGAACCGTATAAAGTGTCATTATATCAGTGGAGGATCTCTAAAAAAGTTTCATAGCGCTACTGGCTCTGAGTCTTAAAAGTACTGCTTTCAATTTAGGTAACAAATGTGCGTTTCTAACTTGAGTTGACCGACTTGAGCTTCATTGTATTAGTGCGGCGATGGTGAACGTGCGTCCCCATCGTAAAGCCAACAATTTAATTTGGGGGCAGGGATATGGGTGCAACTCAACGTTGTCTTCCTAAATGCTGTTTGGGAGGTCACTGTTCATATTTTTGCAGTTTGTATCTGACATATTAAACATTTGCCAAATATATGATAAAAGATTTTTAACATTTTCGTCAACCTTTCCTTCTGCTGCCTTCATCAGAAATGCGGACGACTGCTGCGTCAGTTATTACAAAGTTACTAACTAAAATTCTTGTTGTCCCTGTGGGATGCAATGAAAGGCACGTATGCTTTTGGGAATGGCTGTCGTTCTCTTACCGTGTTTTGGCCAGAGTGGAATATAATATGATAAATAGTAGTTTTGAGGCCTGGAAAGTTAGAACAAGAGAATTCTGAAACAAAAGTGCTATATTTACCTTTCGACACACTCGTCCGAAAAATATGGTTTTGTGCCCTGAACGGGACTCGAACCCGCGTCTCCTTGTTTCTAGTTAGGCATGCTATCCACTACACCACCGGGACTCACCATGCTGGCAACACAGCGAATTAATGTGGTGAATGAATAGCCGCCGGGATCCCCGGAGGGCCATATTTTTCTTCACTCGAGTGTGTTTCTGGCCTCTATAAACCCACACAGGTTTTAGAATAACAATAAATATAGCACTTTGTGTTTCAGAATTCTCTTGGAATATAATGATTCCAGAAATAGGTATTTTTATCTATTGCTCAGTCCACCTCAAGTTCTAGGATTTCAACATAGTTCGGATGTATGTCGTGATAATTTGTTTCTGTGTGCTGTTTGATCACGAACTCGTTGTTGCCCTTAGTGCCAAACAAAGCTTTTCAAATCTCTTTGAAAAATGTTTCCTAAGCGTGTTGATAATATCATTACCTGTACAGGGTGGCGTTGGTTTCGATAGACGGAAAGCTGCATGTGGCGCGCCATAAAGGAGACTGGGACTTAAGTGACGTCATCACTGCTAAAGGTAGCCTGTAGCCGTCCCAGTTGGGTCTCATGTCGTCGAAAGGTGCATTGGTCGCAAAAGCATCTTGATTAAACTGTTTTATATTTTTGTTTCCAAGTTTCCAAGACATGACTAGTGTCCAGGCTCGACCGGGTTCAGAGATCAGGTCGCAATACACGATACGATTCTCGCGGTCCCCCTGTGGTTGATCCTGGATGGTGTACAGCCCACTCTTGGTGGCTCCATTCCTCAGATGGTCCACACACGACCTGGCAGGAGATAGCTAAGGAGACAAAAGTCAGTCGAATTTGTTTTTAGAGTAAATGTTATCAATAAATGAGGGAATGAAACAACTAAACACATTTGGTAGAGCAGAGAGAAAAACAAATTGGTCACGAGAGCTGGATTACTCGATTAAAATCAAGAAGTTCCAAGTCTTCTAAAACTAAAGTCCAGCGGTTGAGCCAGCATTCAGACACAAAAGAAAAATGCCTGATCTAAACTTTAGATTTTGTAAATTAAATTGTCTAAGGGTAAGAAAGTGTGATTGTAAATACCATCAAAACGCGGGAAGCAGCATTTCTGAGAACCTGATGTTCAAAATCCTTCGGGAGAGCATTACCTACAGACAGTTCTGCATTAGTTAAGCGATCGTCCTTTGCTTCTCTAATTTGTAACTCTGGATACGTTCTCGTAGTTTGGTGCCGTATTTCCTCTATTACGTCCCCCCCAACCCAAGGCCGCCATTTTTCGTTAATAAGAGCTGTGTCTGTTTCAATGTAGAAAGTGAGTGTTATGCGAAAACTTGCGGTTATATATATTGCAAATACTACAACTTTTGTGTTTCGTTTTTCAGGTCATATGCATAACTGTCTAGTTTTGGCATTTTGCTAAATTATATACATTAAATCTATTTGAAATTGCTGAATGTTTTAGCCTTTTTCCCCTTGCAGGCTTTACCTGTTGAGATTATGAATAAAATTGGTTATGAATTCTAAAGATCAGGAAAATTTATCAAGCCCCCTCTTCTAATAAACCCCCATAGAGAAAGTACATTATTTACAATACTACTCGGAAGTATATACTTCACTTACCTGAATAGTCGAAAAATGATGAAAGAAAGAGTGAGGCCTGAAACTTTCTCGAGCATAATAGTTAGTCGTGGCTAGAAGCTCGCACAAGCGTAACTTTTTCTGTTCGTCTGAATTTACAGCCACGTTGAAAGAGAAACAATTCGGTTGCCGAACGCACTCTCTTGAGCAGGCAGTAGCGTCGTGAACGAACACAGAGCGAAGCACTGAGACTTGAAGGTAGTGATTGGAATGGGACTGAAAGTATCCGCTTGCAATGCATTTTCCTGAATCTCTTTCAATGCCAACATTTTGTCTGGTACATAGTAATTGCATTTGTAGTAAAAACGAAACTGTTAAATAAGCTTTGATTACAGCCATGGTCCATTCCATGGTCAACTGCTTTCGCAAATGTTGCTCTGCTTCTAAACTCAGTAGGTTCTGTCTTCGATTATTATTCTTTCATACCATCCTTATTCGATGAGATCTGCTAAGCAACTGTTCTTCGTCCTTCATATCCGAGAATTGAGCGTCAGTACTTTTTGGCCAAAATTTCATTTGACCGTTTAATAGAAATAACTCATCAGTGCATTCTTATCATGTAAGCTAGTAAAACTGCTATGATACCGCAGCCCAGTTCGGATGGCTTAACAGCGACCTATTGTATTGTATTGTATTGTATTGTATTGCATTGCATTGCATTGCATTGCATTGCATTGCATTGTATTGTATTGTATTGTATTGTATTGTAAAGTATTGTATTGTGTGATATAGTCTAGATCTGTAACCACAAAGATAAATTCGAATGAATATTCTTGATAGCGACGCTGCGCTTATGCCAAAAGCTGAGGGCCGTTTTGGTCAAAATTACGTAAATGATTAAATTGGTTAATGGATCAATATTTTTTCAGTGGTTTGATATTTTTTTGGATGTATATTTTACTTGCGGATAAAGCACGACTTTTCAAGGAAGTGTCGAATTATTTTTCATTATTGTTTAAATTAATATTTCATGGTGTCAGTTGAATTAATTTCTTGTTAATGTCTTGAACAAATTTTTCTTTTTGTACTGTATTATTTTGGAAGCATCTTGAATTAATTTTTTGCAGTGCCTTGAGTTTACTTTTCGTATGGAGTGTCTTGAATTAATTTCTTGCAGAACCTTGAATTATTTTTGTAGTGTCTTGAATTCATTTTTCGTAGTGTAATTGATTATTTTTTGAACCGTTCTGAATTAACTTTTCACAGTGCCTTGAATTAGATTTTAACCGTAGTGTCTTGAATTCTTAACTTCTTTGCCTACATTGTGAGATTGCTGCAGAAACAGACTGGAGCGTCGGCCATTTCTAATTCGGAAGGATTCATAGACCACTTTCATAATATGTGCCCCAGTGGCGATAAACAAAAACTTCAAGTCGAGGTCAAGGTCCAAGTTGTCGTACATTTGCTGTATTTCGACCTTTCTGGCCTCGACTCAAGTTTTTGTTCTTGGTCACTGTTCGCGTTGCTTAGAGAAAGAAACGAAAGAAGTTTTCGTGAGCTTTTTCTTCAAAATTTGAAGGGAACCGGATCAGTCTGTTTATAAGTGATGATCTTTGCTTTACAGAGGATCTCAGCGATAAAACTTTACGGCGGCTGCAGCATACGTGTACGCCATGTTTCTTTGACAGTGCGACTGGAGATGTTCAAACATAGGCGCGAGCCTCCACTCTACACTCTGACCTGCCCGGCGTGGGTGGCCCTACCAGGTGCAAGACTCCAGCCGGCACGGGTCATAGAGGCACACAAACATCCCCACCACGATAAGGTGGTGATCCCCAGGGGGTAAGGGACGAAGAGTGGTCCCTGGCCCTCCAAGTTGGGGGTTGAGCGGCAGGCCAACTACCTGCCACCATAAAAAATCTCTAGTTACAGAAATATCATCAAGCTATCAACCTGTTCGACAACCCCTGGGTCAGTCGGGGGAAATCCAACAAAGGATTATTATGACGCCTGCAGGCAGCCAAACCCACAATGTGGAGCAAGCAATATGACTTGGAACGACGCCAAACTGGTGGCATAGTGCCTTACAGAGGGGCCACGGGGACAGATATATATTTTAAAATCCGAGTCAGCTGTTACAGCCTTTTCTGCACTCATTTAATGGCATATTTACTAACCCTTGTTTTGAATTTAGGTCATTCTGGTTCAACACTGAACAGAACTTTGTTTTCGACTTCGTTTTTCTAAAAAATGCTGGTTTATCCATTTAGAAATATGTCAAATATTGTTAAGCTTGTTCTATTTCATTGCAAGTAGAAGATGTTGCTTGCGTGGCTGGAGAGCTGAGGATTTAGTCCAAAAGTTGCAGACTTGGCGTCTCTGCTACAGGACGCATATTCAACCCTTTCCCTCATCGAGCTAGCCTGCGTAGCAAGCGTTTCCGTGGAGTTTGAGAGCGCAGGCAAAAGCAGCAAGCGAGTTTAATGCCGCGCTAGAAATGGGGCGAGCAAAAACTGGAGAGAGGGGGAAGGGGAGGGGAAAGGAAGGAACTGGAGTTTATAATTTCAGTATTTTATTGAATTAAAGTCCACAGATAAAATTGTAAAGTTGTAGCCAAAATTGAAGTTTTCTTTTAAACGGTAACATCAACCTCATAACGTTCGGTTAACACTGGATACAAGAATACTTCGTTTTAAAACGGCTAAATTTGGCAACAAAATTACTACTGTTGATCAAGAAGTACCTAGAGCTTACATGCACTGACAATGTACAGTACTGTCCTTTTTACGAAGTACATGTTCATGTACATGTAGCTGATAACTAAGAAATAAGAACAGTTTAAGAACTATTTGAGGCTGGAGTCGCCAAAAGATTAAGAACAGTTCAGCCTTGGCCAAAATTTACTGGTTCTTATAAAAAAGCGTGTAGAGTATTTGTGTCCCATTCCAATTTCACATGGGAAAAGATAGCTCATTTGCTATTTTTAAATAAATGTGTTGATCCTGCAGAGACGACGGAGAAAACATGGTAGTAGTAATTACGTAGAGAAATATTCAGATATATCTGATTATGACTTAGATCAACTGTACAAAGAAATAGCACCAGCTGATCATAGGGGATTTCGGTACCCCAATTAAACATTGGGAGGCGGAGAATTATTGGGGCATTAAGAAGCAAAGGCTCCACCTTGGTGTAAGAACCCACGACTGACGTCATCCAGTCTGACTGACATCAGACTAAGTTCATTGATAAGTTGCACTCTTCTACTCATAGATTGGAAAATTTGCTTTAGTTATGGGAGTTAAAATAAACATTTCAGGACAATCTACCTGACGATAACCAGACGTCGAGCATGTCAATGACGTCAATTGACCTCCCAAAACTGAAGTAAGTTTTGTAGAGTATGAGTTTAAGTATGCACCGTAAACTGATCCTCTGCGATAGAACGAGCCATTATTGCTCACACTGTGACATCATTTGTGCATCTCCCAGGGAATCCTATGACGTCAGTCGTGAGGTTCTTGCACCGAGGTAAACCCGAAGCAGAGGATTAAAGTTCAACGCTGGAGAGTAAGAAGTTGCCTCAAAAGGCAACTATGGCCTGGACTATATAATAAATATTATTATAAATAATATTTGCTGCGAGCGAAGTGAGCAGCGACATATTTCAGACGGTCTCCCTGTGGTCTCACCCGAATGCCAGTTTGAGATTTGTTTGGACTGTACGTATGCCGTTGATTTTGAGCCTCGCATTCATGCATAGTGCTATGTTTCGCGCGCGGCGGTCAGATGACAGATCTAAAAATATTAAAGCCGAAGGAAAGGCAAGCAGCGCTGCATAAAAGGTTCAGAAGAGACAACAAGAGGGTAATCGTTTGGCTCTCATTAACCACACTCGAAGAACGGTGCTGGGTTAAGTGCAGACTGCAAGCAGTACCTTCCTATCCTC
>JAOEHT020218721.1:0-11007 GCA_025448195.2 Parazoanthus atlanticus | reverse complement strand
GTTTACAGTGAGATAAAATTCCTTTAGGAAGAATTTTATAGTTACTTAAATTTCTGCATAATTTGCTATTTTTTCCGTGTAATTGACCGATTCTTCTGCGTAATATGCCCTCAAATTTTCCGCGTAATTTGTGATTTTTCCGCTTCCTGTCAGAAGCCCTGTATTATTCTCTCTCTCTGTGACTACCTAAGTACTCTGCAAGTCAGAACCAATAGATCTTATACCCACTAAACCAAAATGAAAGAAAAGCTTTGCCAAAATTGTATTGATTTTCTATCGAGCCTGTCCAAGGATCTTCTCATCTGGACCCGGTTGTTCGAAGAGAGGATAAGTCTTATCCCAGGATAAATCACGCTATCCCCAGGATGAAATTTATCCCGGGATTAAATTGTGTTGCTCGAAGCCGTGATAAATTTATCCTTAGGATAAATCGCACTAACCCAGCGATAAATTTAACCCAGTGATTGAGCAGGGTTAAATTCTTATCCCGCTGTTTTTTGTTATGAAACACTACAAACACCAAAAACGAATTTAGCTGGCTTGAACAACTTTGCCGTTATGCCTGCCTCTAATTAAAATCAAATAACAGTTCGACTTCAGTAACAAGTAAAAGTCTTTTCTCACAAGGAAAGGAAAACACAAAAATGAATGAAACATATATTTATTCAAGTTTTTTTAACGATTATATTACCCTAACTTGGCAGAAATTTTAAACTTGTAAGACAAAAAACTAAAACTAAAGGCATGTAGTATACCTCGATCAGCCTTATAAAACAGTGAACTGAAGTCACAAACAATTTAACCAGAAGTAAACTTAACTGAACAGCTCTCAGAGTCGCTCTCCAGTCCTTTTCACATCTAAGTTCACTCAGGACTAATTATGGATGTCTGTCTACTCATAATTTTAGGGCACAATGTCAACGACAGAAACTAAACCGACTCAATGAAAGACCACAGTCGACTATGTTTATGTGGAATTAGCACTGGCCAGGTTTGTAATATTCTAATGAAGACGATCATCACAAAATTCCTGCCAAAGGCTGAAAGAGCAGGAAACCGAGTGACGTCGCACGCCCTCACCATTGTTTGGCGCCATTTTTGCGAAGGTTGTCACCCATGGTGATGTATTATGGGATACATTTTGTAGTTAATCCCAGGGATAACTTTTCTTATTCACCGTTTGAACAACAGCATTGTATCCCCATGTTAACTATCCTTGGGATAGCAAATTTATCCCTGGGTTAGTGCTGTTCCAGGGATAAATTTATCCTCTCTCTTTGAACAACGGGGTCCTGAAGGTAAGTTTAAGAAAATTACTGCATTGGAAACAAAGATGGTTAAATATACAACAGTACCTCTATGTTATATCTTTCTAAATCTTTTTTTATTTCTTCAATTTGCTTCTTAGACAACCTGAAAAAAAGGCAAAAAACAAGTATTGTTTTCAAGGTTTTTACCAAATGAATAACAACCAAGTTATGTATTATTATTACTATTATATGGCAAAAATACTTCATGCATTCTGATTGGTCTTTGAGTGGTCTGGATCCCCAGTAATGCCCGTGGGCATTATGGGTGATTGTTAATGACCTATGCCTGTGCACAGCTGGATGTGTGAAGTAAAGAATTTACACTTGCATGGTGTTATAGTTGTTTTCAGAAAAAATGCCATATAATAAAATACTTAATATTAACCTTGAACATTCCGTCTTTACAGGAATTTCAAACTTCGGCCTTAAAGTATTGACCTTGTTGTCACTTGGTCAATACAGCAAGGCCTCAGTTTGATATTTCCCATACAGACCTCACTCTTGGTTAATAAGTACTTATAAATTACATAAAGCAATTGTAACAATTTACTGGCCAACATCTTAAGGTCCTGACACAAGGCGCAACATTGCACACAATTGTTGCAGTTGGTGTGTCACCCCCTGAAAATGTTGTGTGCAATATTGCAGAAGTAGAATCAGATTCTACTACTGCAATATTGCATGCAACAATTTCAAAGAACTGACACCCCAGGGGGTACTTCCTATTGTTGGAGGTCTTAGATGCTCATCATATTTTTTAGGGGTTGACATTGGCCATACAGTATTTCTTAGGGGTTCACTTGGGCCAGAGTGAGGTGTTAAAAAGGTCTGGTATTTTTAGTGATAATCTAGCTGGATCCTGACCTGGGACTTGGTCTTCAACTTACACTTGTAGCCTCCGAACTCATGAATATTAATAAAACTGAACTCTGGAACAGGACACAGTTTAGATATTTATAGAAAAGTGGTCCCATCTGATGGTCCATCACTCAATGATTTGGCATTTGATCCATATTTAAGCTGATAGTTGATAATCTATACTTGGTATTTTCTGCTATTTCTTGGGGGTATTTTGAGGCCATAAATTAAGGTATATTTCAGGGAGGTCAATTTTCTAGGTGAGGTAGTTTTTTAGGGTATTTTCTAGTTTTTCTGACGAGCACCCCCGTCATTCAACCTAGGGAGTACCTGCCCCAGGGATACACCCAGGGAAAAACCCTCTCTATAAATAATCTGCTGGGATATAAGCATGTTTCAATATATTTGTTCTTCATCAGAGAGGTTAACTCCAACATACTTTGATGCAACCACAGACAAGTGTTTACAGAAGAAAATTAATGTAGAAATAAAAAGTCAAACTGTCCCCAGCAGGAATCAAACGCACGACACCCTGATCACATGACAGGCACTCTGTGGTTGTCTCAGTAGCTCAGTTGGTTAGAAAGTCTGCCATATGATCGGGGGTGTGCACTCCTATAGAAAATGTGCCCAGTTCCAAACACAAAACTCCAAAAAGCCAATAAAGTCCCAGCAAATTCCACAATATCCCTGGAAATTAATCAGCCAAAATCCAATTAGTCATATGTGGTCACAGTTGATCACTAAAATACCCTGTACAATATGACTGTAACAAAAACTGAGGATCCTATTGCCCATCAAGTCATCCCTGTCCAGAATAATACCAAGCAATAGATGAAATAGATGACATCAAGGTTTTTTAAATTCTGATGAGCTTGAGTGTAATCGAAGAACTATCAACACTGCTGGAAAGAGCACTCAGTGCCGTAGTCAGACCAAACAACAAGATGAGGCAAGAAAGTGAGTGTCACAGGAACATAGTCAGACATCACTTACCCAAAAATAAAAACTTTTCAGATATTTTTCCAAAACTAAGTTAACAGACAGAAAAATTAAGATGAAGACAACTACCTCGGCTTGTCTTACTTCCTACTGGCTAAGGCAGTGAGCATGTTAAAAATAGCAAAAGTTCCAATTATTTTAAATTCTTATCTTGTGAAGCTATATTGCAAAGTAAAAACTAGAAGTTTATGGAGACATTTTTGTGGTGTAATGAATTATTGTACAATTCTTGCACTCCCGGAGTGCAACATTTGGCATATCACCACAAAATTAAATGTCTTTAAAAATTCTGATTTTTATGTTGTGATAATTTTACCTCAATACAAGATAGCAAGCTCAAAATTGGAACTTTTGCCAGTTTTAACATGCTCTTCCCAGCAGTGTTGATAGTCTTTCGATTACACTTGCGTAGCACAATTTATTCCAAGAAACCTCAACCTTGTCTACTAACTACTTATTACCTGTAACTGAGAGTGAGGTCTGTATGGGAATTATTATCAAACTGAGGCCTTGCTGTATTGACCGAGCGATTGTAAAGTCAATGCACATTAAGAACGAAGTTTGATATTTTTCATAAAGACTGAACATATGAGGTTAATAAGTAATTTATTATATGGCATTTTTGCTAAAAACGACAATAACACCATGCAAGTAGAAATTCTTTACTTTGCACATCTAGTTATACGCATGCTTAGGTCATTAACAATAACCCATAATGCCCATGAGCATTACAGAAGATTCAGATCACTCAAGAACCAATCAGAATGTGCAAAGAATCTTTGCCATATAATAATAGCTGATAAAGGACCCCAGCTAGCTAGCTGTTACAATTGCCTGGAGCTATCCAGTAAAACAGCTTATATGTACTTGATCTTTCTGGCAACTCACTGCTCCTTTGAGTCATCGTGTTCACTATTGCAATTTCAAAATGTCAACCTTTTTCAAATTGCTGTATACAAACCATCTGACAAGTTGAGAGCTCGATCATCATAAGACTGACTGTTAATACTTGACCACTATTAATTTTCTAAATTATATAATCTGAGAATGATAATGTAGAAATAACTGAATTACTATCCCTTGAAGCTAAACAGTATGCTGATTCACACGACTGAAATAGTCCAAATCAAGGCTGTAAAGCCTCTTTCATACATTGCTGTCTTAGTTTACTAATTACATTTTTGAAATACATGTAATGTTTTTATTTAGCAAATTGGTTTGCTTCAAACCTGAGTGTAATCTTGTTCTCTTTATTCCTCAACGCTGCCCAGGAAACTAGAATGAATCAACAATTTACTGAATAAGTAAAACATGCCAGAACATTGGTGTATGCAGCTACGACAAAACAACTACACTTTTAACAAAGTAATTAAAGTGCAAATTTTAAACTTACCCAGAACAATCGTCACTAAAATTACGATCAACAGATGTTTGGAGCGTTTTTGAGACAAAGTAAACGCATTTATGCTCAATGCCATAACTTCAAGACAAACTGTTTGACACAATTAGTGCTCAGAAAGAAATCTGCGTGTCTAGGAGAAAAATCATGATTAACATTGTGTGTAACTAAAACGGAGAAAACAACACGATTTCAGACCTGTAACCACCATGAAGTGACTAATTTTCTTTGTGTTCAAAGGTACTTGGTGTAAGACCATGCGAATTTTCCCAGACTTTGCCCCGCGCGCGATATAATTATAATAATCTCAGTTCATCAGGTTTTTTCGAATGAAAACTTCCTTACAGAATATTTTACTTGACAGCACAGTTTAGTATTTTAGATCAAGCTTGCTGTAATAATTCAGTTTACACACTTTTTACAGTTTTTTCATATTGTGGTTTAGCAACGTGAAAACGTAGACCAAAAAAATGGCGGAAATTTATGATGGAAAACAAAACATACGACTACATTTTTTTGTATCTCTTTTGTTTTTTATTACAAAAGTCTGTTGTCTTGAATGTTTTTTCACATTACTTTTCGAGCCTGACATTCTAGTTTCCCAACCTTTAATGAAGTTTAACTTTAGCATAAGCTAAACATGTAATACTGGTGTATGTCCTAAATTTCTGGTTTCTTGTACGAATGTCCTAAAAAAGTTGGCTTTTGTGAAGCTCCCAAGCATTACTGGTTCAAAAACTAATAATTTTTTTCCTTCAAGAACTCCGATGAGGTCTGTCCGTATTAATTGGTTTTACCGAGAAATGGAACAACTCAAAAGATTTGGCAATGAAATACGACAAAAAAGAAACAGTCGTCAATGGAAAAACTTCACCAAATTTGGCTTGTCTTTCTTAACAAAAAAGGTAGTTTGGGCGTCAAACTTTGTCCAGCTTTGTCCTGACAAGTTGGCTATTTCAATCATTTTAGCAACCAAAAAAAGAGGTCAATGGAAATAGGAAATGTGTTTTAGGAACTTTAGACCTGAAACTTGTTAATTTGTGTCGATCAATGTTTATCCTTATAAGTTGGCTTTTAAGGGATTCAGTTTTTGGAATTGACGAAAAGGATTAGCTTTCTCGATGACTTCAGGAAGGACACACAGGTCTGACGGAACATGAAAATTGTTAGTAACTAGCCGCCCTTACCCGATAGCGATAGTGTATTGATATAGTTTCAAGCGGACGACGACAACGGAGAACTATGGCCGGAAAATAATTGATATCATTATCGACGTCCGTAAATTTGACTAAGGCGGTGTTTACATGATACCTGGATCGAGTTTCATTCCGGTACGACTTCATCCCGGTTCCATACTGAGTCTCTATATTCGTTTACATGATACCTTCGGAAATCTCATTCCGTACGAGTCATTCCGGAATGAGTTCATCCCGGAATGAAATCTGGCCACATGTTCCTGAAGTATCATGTAAATGAGGTACGAGTTCATTCCGGTACGGAATTAAGCAAGTGGATTGGTTGGGCTGATCAGCTGACTCATATTTTCGATCCGCCGATGTTTTTATGCACTTTCAATCCAGAATAAGAACTTCTATGTAAACATGGAAAGAAGTATATGTGTCGTATACAGGAATGAAATTCATTCCGGTATCATGTAAACACCGCCTAAGCTGTGAATAACGTGCAACACAGTACCTTGGCTCGCCATATATGGCAGCCAAGTAATTACGGAATTTTACCTAAATGGTCTCCTTTATGCACACCACGTATCAAGATAAAGAAAACAATGGGCGATCGTTCCTTTATGGTTGCAGCCCCCACTTTATGGAACAAGTTACCACTGTCCATCTGAGGTCATTGAACAGAACTGAATCTTTTAGTGTGCTGTAAAAACATTTTCATTTCGTGAGGCCTACGCACCATCTGTTTGATTTAATTTAATTTGATTTAATGGCTCCCCCATATTCTTTCAGATAGTTTTTAGATAGTTTTATTTTTATACGTGGTGTGATAACCCTTGTCATATTTTAGCTTCAATATTTTATATTACTGTAATTTTTAGCTTAGGAATTTTATATTGTTGTAATTGCGCATTATCTTCAGAGGATGCAAATCGTGGAACGAACTGCCCATAGAAATTAGAAATATCAAAGAAAGTTACAATTCAAAAGAGCCATAAAAGCAATGCTTTTTAGTAAATGGATGAAGGACATAGAGTTCGTTCTAGCCGGTTTTAAATAAACAGAAATTTTATACAACTTTTAGGTAAACAATTTTAGCTTTTAAAAATTTTATAAGATTTTTAACATATCATAGCATAGTTTAATTATCAGTATTTATAAACTTGTAAAGTTTAACTTTTTAATCTTTCAAATTTATGTAAATTGGCCTGAAAAGCCCAACCGGGAGGTACAATAAAGATATATGCACTGGTAATATTGTTCCAATATTATTAAATAGAAAGATAGGCGACAAGAATGACCCTTCAAACTATACAGGCATCGCTGTTCTTAAACTAGTTGTAGTGGCAAGCTTTTTTCTATGATTTTGAATAATCGTATAATGCTTTCCTAAACTCGAAGAATATCCGCAACTCATCCCAAGTAGGATTTACAGTATGTAAGAGAGTTCAAGAACAAGTGACCATGTTTTGCTTGGAAAACAATTCTGGACACATACTTGAAACGACATATAAAGTATATGGCAATTAAAGTTTACCTCAAAAGACTGCAGAACGTCTCTCCTGCACAGTATGTTTGCTCGGAAACAGCCGGAATGAAGTTTACTGCAGAACACACAAAACCTGGCTCCGTTAAAACGATAGAAACACAATACGTTTCCGGCTACCCTTAAGCTCTTGCGGTCCGTCACACAAAGACAAGTCAATGCTTGTGTTTCTTTGTTGCCGTTTATCAAAATAGATGTTATTTGTTTGTGCGAACGTTTAGGGTCGCTCGCCTTTTAAGCTTTACTAGCACGAAACACAAAATTTACCGTACAGCGGTGCTGTTAAGTCTAAAACCTGAAGCTTGAAAATGACAGCAAGAAGGAACTTACTTTTATGAGAAGAAGAAAGATGACTCTAGCCAATAACAGAACAGATACTTATCATATGTAAACATAAATATGAATTTTAAAAAATTCGTGGTCGTCTCAAGATCACGCAAACTGCTGTGTCGGCCCAAACTGGCAAACATCGGTATTTGTTCAGAGCTATCATATCACGGGTGTGCAAAGGTGTTCATTTATTCTATTATACTCCGGTTTGTTTTCCTTAGCAAGTAAATCAAGATAAAGTTTACCGTCTGAAATCCCAGTGGATTCAATGCGTGGAACAAAATATGCCTCCCCTTGAAGGAATCCATGCCCGCAAGCAGAAAAAAAGGATGTGGAATTTGTCTTATGTTAAAACAGAACAATGGTATACATATATTCGTAGCAAACAATACAGTGATAACAGAAATACGCTGCAGTTTAAAGTTTTGCAGTCCCAGCAACTTTTAGCAGTGGCCAGGAACATGACGATAATCGGCTAAGAGTATACTTTATAAGGAAATCAGTCAAAGTTTCTTAGAGTTTCTTGTTTTAGTTTGTTTATTCAGTATGTATTTTAATATAAGTATAATTGGAACTAGCCGAGATCCAATCCATAATAACAGAGATTCAGTTGGTTGTTGTTTATCTTGTTAAGATTTCCATACCCGGGTTTCTCTATTTATCAGCTGATCAACAAGGGTTGGTTTCTGGGGAGACAAGCCGAAAGAGACTAGGAATGGTATGTTACGTAAGGTTGCAAATGGGTGTAAAGCTGACGTTTCCAACGTTAGCTCTTACGTCAGACTTACACACATCCTTACAGCGAAAAACATACCATATCAGCTTCAAATTTTTCCGGGGGACCATGCACCCTTCCGAGAGTTTCGTTTCCATCCCCCGGGAAAATTCATTTCGGCGTCATTTTGACGTTAAAATTCACTAGGAACCGAAAATGTATAATAAAAATATACTTGTCTGACTCACTAAATCAGTCAACTACGCTATGCAGCGAAAGGGATAAAATTGGACCTAAACCAAACTGTTCAATGAAAAATATATTGTCATACTTCCTGTTTCTCGTTCGTGTTACAATAGTTTGTTTAAAACTTTGGCTCTTTCTCTGGGTAGAAGAGCAAAGAATGCGTCATCAAAATGGAATGCACAAACACAGATTTCTTTTATAGTCGAGGTTGTTTGGTGCATAAAACTGGAAGACTGGAAGTGTGTTAGTCTGGAAGCGTGTTAGTCTGGAAGTGTGTTAGTCTGGAAGTGTACAAGTCTGGAAGTTTGGAAGTCTGGAAGCGTGTTAGTGTGGAAATGTGGAAGCGTGGAAGTTTGGAAGTGTGGAAGTGTGTTAGTCTGGAAGTGTACAAGTCTGGACGTCTGGAAGTCTGGAAGTTTGGAAGCGTGTTAGTGTGGAAATGTGGAAGCGTGTAAGTTTGGAAGTGTAGAAGTGTGGAAGTGTAGAAGTGTGGAAGTGTGGAAGTGTGGAAGTGTAGAAGTGTGGAAGTGTGGAAGTGTAGAAGTGTGGAAGTGTAGAAGTGTGGAAGTGTGGAAGTGTAGAAGTGTGGAAGTGTGGAAGTGTGGAAGTGTAGAAGTGTGGAAGTGTAGAAGTGTGGAAGTGTGGAAGTGCAGAAGTGTGGAAGTGCAGAAGTGTGGAAGTGTAGAAGTGTGGAAGTGTAGAAGTGTAGAAGTGTGGAAGTGTGGAAGTGCAGAAGTGTGGAAGTGCAGAAGTGTGGACGTGTGGAAGTGCAGAAGTGTGGAAGTCTGGTAGTGTGGAAGTCGGGTAGTGTAGAAGTGTGGAAGTGTAGAAACGCCATGCACATGTCATCCTGAACGCAATCTAATCAGTTTGACCGTGTTAAACACAAATAGCTCTACAAAACCATTTCCGCCCCGCTAGGCCCAAAGCTCGAAGTAAACCACTCCAGTTTCCTACAAAGCCGCGGTCTCCGTGAGCAGGACCGACTACATCAGACAGGAGGCTGGATCAGTGATGCGAAGAGGTTTATTTCCTTTTTTCGTCTGTATAATAGTGCGATTTACAAAGACTATTTCGAGTCGGTTAGGAGAAAGAAACACCGATGCAAGGCCTGAAGCACTTGAGAATAAAGACGCATATCACTGTACTAGATCGCAAGATTTAAAAAATTATTTTTTTTTCATAGCGTATTCCATTTTACGGCGATGCGAAGAGCAAGTTGTCTGCAAACACAAGCAGACATGAAGACGTCACCATAATATTTTTGGTTTTGCGTTCACGTGCATCGTTAAACTGATAAACACAGACTAGACCCGCTCCAGACTCTGTTTTTATTTCTGACATCAAAACATAAAAATAAATTTCTGCAGTAAAAACTTGATCATTAATTTAGCTGAAAGGTCGTTTCAAATATTAGAATAAATCGTTCTGTGCTGAACAACATCTTCCTACCAAAACCAGGCAGACGTAACCGAATCATGTACGCATTTAAAGTGCACAACAAACAGTGCAAACAGCTCCATGTATTTGCCTTTAATAAAGTATTATAAATAAAACAATATTTTGCATTTTCATTCAATATCTGGGGCACATTGGGACCTCTAAAGTGGGGAAAAGCACGCAAACAACATACCGTAGAAATATCATGTACAAGCGTATGCCAAGGTTTCGCATTAGCCGCCCGACAAACTTGAAATGTCAGCTGTCTCGCAGTGACAGTGAGCTTCATGATTAAAAAAAGATAAATACAGACACGAGCAAAACTGAAGACTGGCCAAGAACTGCTTTTTTTAAAAATTTTATTACAATTTAATGGCCTAATACAAGGTAAGACATGGGAAAAAACGAAAAGAGCCATAAGGATGGTCAGCAAAAGAGTCACAGACCCCATACATGTGAGCAAGAAATTAGTTACTCATTAGACAAGAAGTCCCTCACTCCCTTCTTGAAACTACAAATGCTTGAGGCACGACGAGTTGACAGTGGTAACATATTCCACATATCAACAATCCTATTAAAGTAACTAAATTTAAAAGCACCAGTCTGTAGTTCTTCTTGAGTGTTAGTTCATTCCTACCCCTCAGAGGGTACCTTTCAGAATGTGAAAAAATTGAATAAATGGAGATAAATCTATATTAATATAGCCATCTAGGACTTTATAAAAAACAGTATATCGAACAGAAAGCGTCTGTCCTTTAAGGATATCAAGTTTAGTTTAATTTACGATTATCATAGTCATCATCAGTTTTCAGAATAAACTTGGTGGCCCATCGCTGCATTCTTTCCAATTTCTTGATGTTTCTAGCTGTGTAAGGTGACCAGACAATAGTAGTGTACTCCAGATGGGACCTTACCAAGGCACAATACAACGTTCTTAAGGTGGTAACATCATTCAGACCTTTGCATGTCCTTTTAATAAG
>JAOEHT020218627.1:0-11007 GCA_025448195.2 Parazoanthus atlanticus | reverse complement strand
GTATATGTATTTGCGTGTAATTGCATGAATGTGTGAGCTTTTTAATGTGTTTGTGTGAA
This sequence comes from Parazoanthus atlanticus, assembly GCA_025448195.2. Classification (NCBI taxonomy): domain Eukaryota; kingdom Metazoa; phylum Cnidaria; class Anthozoa; order Zoantharia; family Parazoanthidae; genus Parazoanthus; species Parazoanthus atlanticus. The sequence goes on along the minus strand of JAOEHT020218627.1, from coordinate 10,948 downwards.
TATGATCTATCAGTTGTGGGGGGAGGGGAAGGGAGGGGCCAGCGAAGAATGTATTTTGCGCACAAGTTTGGTCAGCGATGTACACGTTTTGAAAGGCGTGTTTGTTTGTTTACGCTGCGTGTGTGTGTGTGTGCGTATGTGTTTGCGTATGTGTGTGAGCGAGTGTGTCCGCCCGTGTGGGAGAGAGTTGTACCTAAGTCATGGCCAAGTCTAATTTTTCATAAATCATGCTTTATATTTAACGAATTAACACTTTCTTATTTAACTGCAGACGCCGTTTCTTCCCAATTGAGCTGCTTTACAACATTATGGATGCCATGAGTTATATCAAACTAAACGTCCTTCATTTTCATCTGTCTGACATGTGCCGATTCAGCGTGGAGAGTAAGCTGTAAGTCACACAGTGAAACTTAAAAACATTTGTAGAATCTGCAAGTCTAAGTACCTTGGCAGTTTATTCCATAGACTGGGCCCTGCTATTGAAAATTAAGGCTCTGTCCCCATAGGTCTTTTTGAAAATAGACTCTCAGTACATGTAATAACTGCTGAGATGCCGATCGGAGGGAGCGTTTGGATGTTTGATATAACTAATCAGCCCTATTGTTACTAGAAACTACGCCATTCAGGTGCTTGTAAACTAGCATCAAAGTCTTAAAAAATAATTGGAAAGAGTATAGGTAGCAATGTAGGTTAATCAAAATAGGCGTAATATGTTCAGACATTCTGGAAAGAATCGTAATACCTGCGGAAGTGTTTTGTATTAAATGCAATCTATTTATCTGTTACTTTGGGAGTTCATACGGCAAAGCGTTGCATTGATCAAGTTTCGAGAACAAAAATGCATGCATTAGCATCTCCGTGGAGCTGAGTTAATTTTACTAGTGTTCCTCAAGTGTTGGTATTGCGAGGTTCTGCATACTTGTTCGACATGATTCTCCAAATAAAGACATCGATCAAAGATAACTCCTAAAGTTCGCTCAGTTGGTTTTGTCTGAACAAACTCTAAGACGGACCTAGTGCGAAATCTGGAACTAATAAGGACAAGCTCAGTTTTATCTTGATTCATTTCATTCATTCGCCTTGGCTTTCCGTTTCAAAAGCTATGTATAGTTGTGAGTTCAGTCGTGAGCACATAAAGGTGGGGTTACAGATATGTATGTTTGATAATATATGCAATACATTATGTTTATATGGGGTACAATGGAGGGACTAGCACAGATCACTGAGGTACTCTTCGTCTCAGATTGCGTAACGATGATTAGCCATCGTCAACCTGCACAAGCGGCTTGCTAGACGTCAGAAAGGGCTCAAACCATGCGAGTATAGTGCCCTTGACGCCGTAACGATGTGAGGTCTTTTAAGGGACAAGTCACAAAATCAACAGAATGGTCCAATATAACAGGGTCTCTGAATTTGATATCTTTGAACAGCGAGTCATAACTTTGTTTATGACAAGATTAAGGGTATGGCCATTATCACTAGTTGCATCACAGGCGTGTTGCTTAGGATCAAACGTTTGAGGTATGCTGTAGAAATGATTAGTCTGCATTAGCAAGATCACCTATATCGAAATCAAAATCGCCAATTATCGATATACGACCAGGGGTCTCAACTGTTGTTTGCTCCAGCGTAGTCTCGAAAATTCTTTTTAGAAAAAGGATAAGAGTCATTACTCTCGGGTGGACGGTAGATAAGCAAGATCCTAATTGACTGGACACTGCTGAGACGGACAACCAGGAGTTCAAATGACTGAAAATTATCAGTCACTGACATATTTATTTCAAGGCTGTCTTTAGAGAAGATTCCTTCATCCTTTAGGACACAGGGTACCATTTCAACAGCGTTCATTTTTAGATTGAAGCCATGTTTCTGTGAAAGCAAGTACATCAATACCATGATGTACATAGTTATTGCTTTTGTTATTAATTGATCATGCATTAAGGAGGCAAAACTTAACACTGGCAGAAGTGGCCTGTGATCGGTGGAATGTGGTGCTGCTGCTTTGGTGACAAGGTTGAACGAGTTTGCTTCGCGCCTTGCACAATAGCCTTGGTAAATATAATGCATGGGGCTGAGGCTACGGTTGAGATTGTTTAGTTTCAGTTAACCTAGCCGTAACCTATTTGACAGACTCATTAGTGGTGGGGAAAATATAGTTTCAAGTGTGTATTGAAACTGCACAAATAGCGCGCATAACCTGAGCATTGGATGACATAGACGCGCAAAGAAAATACGCCTGGAAAAAGACGTAAGCCCACATGCAAACTTGGGCGCACGTGATTCGCGCCTCATTACGTGGCTTTCGTCAGCAAAGCTAAAAGTAAATCAACTCGCAGAATATTTTCGTATCCTGACAAAGGGCGCAGGTAGCCAAACTCGTGTTCAAAACTTGTCTATCAGGCAAGACTTTATTACTCTGTTGTAGAACATGAATCGTGTTGTTTTTTAGTTATCCAGACCTGAGGAACAATGAGAGAGAAATCTACACGCAGGCGGACGTGCAAAGGATTATTGATTACGCAAGAGACCGAGGGATAAGAGTGATTCCTGAAGTGGAATCAGGGTAAGGTATCTATTTATCGGTCAATCCATATATCCAGAATCCATCCATCCATTCATTCATCCATCCAGATGTCCAATGAGATATATATTCATCCAGATATCCAATCATATTCCATCCATCCCTTGATACATCCAGGTATCCATCCATTGATATATCCAGATAGTCATCCGTCCATCCATCAATCCATCCATCTATCCATCCAGATGTCCATCGAGATATAACAACCCATCAAATTCATCCAGATATCCAATCATAGTCCATCTATCTATCTATCTATCTATCTATCTATCTATCTATCTATCTATCTATCTATCTATCTATCTATCTATCTATCTACCTATCTATTTATCTATCTATATATCCATCCATCCATCCACCCATCCATCTATCCATCCATCCACAAATCCATCCATCCATCCATCCATCCATCCATCTATCTATCTCTGTCAATACTTGTTGTTGTAGTAAAGAATCGGCAGTAATACAAAATTAACGTTGCTCGTAGTTCCTTGGTTATATAATCAAAAGACTTGATATTGTAATGAATGCTTTGTCTTCGCCAGTTTGAAACATGTTTCCTTTTTATGTTTCGAGCCAATCTGTTAAAAACCAATTGTCTATATGGAACTAACATCAACATTCTATAACTTGATGTAGATAATCAGAAATGCAAGAAAGGCGCGGATAACCCAGCAACCGTCCGTGGGATTTACCATCCGGATACGCGGAACTGGATTTGTCTGGACCTTCGCCAGAAGTTCAAAGTACCAGGTCAGCAACAACTCTGTAATGAACCATCCATTAGCAAGAACATCGAGTGAATAACTTAAACCAGGTCCAAAAGTGCAAATACCATTATTTTACCATTACAGGCTATTGTTCTGTTGTAAGCCACGCTCCCGGACATTTGTCACCCTTTTCCCTTTCTTATATCAACAATGACAAAAAAAGATAGTGTTTTCAAGATTGAAAAGCTTACCTTAAGTTAGAGGAACTATTGTATGAAAAATTAACATAACCTCATAGTTTCCTTTTGTAATGCACTAAGTTACCTTATCAAAATAACGTAACGCGAATGGGTTCGATGTTTATAGTTCAGAATTATTGGCCTCCCGCCAGACCCTCTTCCCCTACCCACGTCTCCCGGCCATGAGCATGCAAAAGGATTGTTTGTACTCTCCATCTATGATACTGCAAAAACGATAACAGATTCATTACTTCACTTGATAGGAGGTGTACGACTGGGCTGGCGCGGAAATTGAACTACCGCTCCACTTCATCCTCCACAGAAGTGGAGCATGTGCGCAGGGCACAATTGTGATGCCAGGCGATGCCATCACAGGGTCTGAGACCCTGGATCTAGTTGAAGAGGTAAAGCATCATACAAAATGTAATGATAGCTTCAGAAAATCTACGATGTTATTTTACCGTAAGTTCAATAATAATTAATTTTAAAAAACAGTCAATTCCTTCATACATTTACTTCCACTTTCCTCATACCGCTACTGGTAATGGTCTGAGGAGTTCGAGGCACACGCGCTCTTACAAATGATATCATTGCTACGCGAAGTGAAACGTCATGTTGGAGATTGGGTTTTGGTTACCGTCTATTTAAATTAATTTAATTTAGTTATACCCCCTTTGTGCTTCAAAATTCTCGATAACATTGCGGCATGATGTTTTAAAACACCTTTTAAATTTTCTTAGAAAAGGTTCCCACGCTAACTAACCTATATGTCTTTTCAGACAGAGGAGGTGGTTGCAGCTACTCTGAGATCTGAGGTTAGTTTGGTATTCGCAGAACGGTCCTGTGAACACCTAATACCGTAAAATTCCACATTAAATCCCTGGGCTTATACACGTTCGCAAGAGGTCTTGGATGGGCTTATAAATGGGGGGAGGGAGTTCTATCTGGGAGTCTGTAAAGCGATATAAAAAAGCGTTTCAGAACGAGCAGATACTATCTCAAAAATACATATAAACTGACATACCGCACCATGACCTATAGCGCTATTAAAATACATTTTTAAGATTGGCTTATTTATGGGGAGGGTGGGGTTGGCATATAATCGGAATATTATTTTTGTCAGGAGGTAGATGGGCAGTTACTAATGGGAGGACGTAAAACCGGAGAGGGCTATAATGTGGGATTTTACGGTACATCAACCGCGTCAATGCCAGTTCTTACCACTCCTTCACCTCAACACCAGCCGTAACCTTAACCTTAACAACCCCAACCATGACAATAACCCTAACCATAACCCTAACCATAACCATAACCCTAACCCTAATCCTAACCATAACCATAACAATAACCCTAACCATAAACAATAAGATATGGGCTGGGCTGCCAGTATCTTTTTCCGGTGGGTTTGGGGTTTTTAAAAGAGCTGGTTCGCCTCCGGTGGATTTGTCCTCTGGGCTTAATCCGGTTGACTTATCGTCTGGGCTGGGCGGCCAGTATCTTTTTCCGGTGGGTTTGGTTTTTTATAAGAGCTGGTTCGCCTCCGGTGGATTTGTCCTCTGGGCTTAATCCGGTTGACTTATCGTCTGGGCTGGGTGGCCAGTATCTTTTTCCGGTGGGTTTGGGGTTTTTAAAAGAGCTGGTTCGCGGGTTTGTCGTGCCAATTGAATCCTAAGATTTCATGGAGAAAAATTTCAAGGGAATGGTCACATGATCCAAAACAATCTTGACAGCAAACACTAATTTTATACTAAATACGGAGTAGGCTGATGTAGATCTTTATAAATGATAGGGGATGGGTCTTCTTGAACTCTAGTGTGATCGGGGAAAAGAGGGGCTTATACGGTTCTCGTATGGAGGGTAGAGAAAGGGTGCTTTAATTTTAAAAGTAATTGTATTCGGGTTGAGATGTGCTTCAGTGTTCCAGCTATGGATTGGGAGAGGGGCTTATATCTTTCTTGTATGGAGGGTGCAAATTGGACTGCTATGGTTATTGCATGAATTAGGAGGCGGGCTACGACGGCCATTGTATGAAGGGGAGGGGACCTCTATGTTTGTTGTATGGAGGGAGAAGGATGCGTCTTTTCTATAAAGTGGGGAGAGGGACTTAAACGGTTCCTGAATGGAAGGGGAACTCTGTATTGAACTGAACATTGAAGGATAAATTAAATGAGTATCCATTATAGTTGGCACAAGAAGCGAACTAGCACTGATGTATTGAAGCATGTGTTGAAGCTATTGAATATTCCGTGCTTTAAAATTTGGTTGAAAATTGGTCATTATTTATCATATGATAAATAATGACCAGACTTTGTGTGCATTAATTTAATAGGTTTCATTCAGAGGAAACTATCAGAGGAAAAACAGCCTCGAGGAGACAAGAAGAATGGAAGGTAAGATCTTGCAACAAATTCCTACCAAACTTCAGAAAACTGTGTTTTTTAAACTGAAGAACTATAAAAGTTTAACGCCATTTAGTATCTACGAACAAAAACGTTTGTGTAGCTGACTTAAGCCAATAAAGAAAGAGCTCCTGATTTAAATTGAGCGCATGTCCGTCTGTCTTCGTTTATATTTGTTCCTTATCCAAAATATCCTGTTGTAATACTCAATGAATGAACGAGTGGAAACAAGGAGTGAAGTTGAGGATTCTTTCAAGTCAGCAACACGAGGCACATGACTATCTTTTATTAGGGATTGTAAACATAAAGAGAAGTTCGTGGCAGAGACCACACTGTATGCATGTCATAAGAGACACATAATTGGCTTGTCACAAACATAAACAATTGTAGTGAAATGGAATGCCCATTTATGGCTTTTCGTAAGTTTTGGAATGTGGAATCCATAGAACTGGAAATCAGGAATACAGTTTTTAAAATATCTCAAGAAGATCAACAAAGTAACTAGCTAACAAACCAACATTGAAAACTTTGCTATCAAAATACTTGTCGATACATTCAAAAGAAACATCTTTTCAGATTGAACACTAAAACAAACTTAAAAATAAAAGAAATAAAATTGAATGAAAATAGAACTTTTTACAAGTTTTAAGATTTTTAGAATTATGCATCCAGATCTGGAAACGTTTTTTATCTATGTAATCACCAGACGTGTAATACCCAGACCTCGATTGCATAAAGAAAATGGGATATGATAGGACTTGTGAAATAGCGAAGCGAGCTCGTGATCTGCATACCCATAAAATTTGCAGACTCAAATGATATAGAGACGACTTGCAGCTTTGTAAAGTAAAGAGTCAATGTGAGATTCCCAGTCACAAGGATTATTGCTAAAGGTGACGCCCAGTAATTGTAGTTCATTCTTTCTCTCAACTACAGGAACCTTTGAAGGTATTAGCCTTTGGGTCTGGCCCTTCATTAATGTTTCCCACGTTTTAGTCAGGTTTAATTTCATACGATTTAAAGCAGACGATTGTTCCCTGGGTCAGGGGTGTTTGCTTGGATTGGAATTTGGAATACTAAAGATATCGTCATCTTCAAACTTGATCAGTAAACTACTGCTCGGATCAAAAGCCACAACATCGTTCAATATGATTGAGAACAATACCGGTTCTAAAGAGGAATCTACGTATCTAGTTAACGACAAAATGTTAAATGTTTTCAGCTTAGTGCAAAGAATTTGGTGCGACACAGAATCGAATGCTTTACTTATATATACGAAGGAGAAGATTCTAAAAATTCCATATCACATATGTTTATCTAACGATTTGAGCTGTTGTGTTGAAACTTGTTATCAACAACATTTTGTCCAATCACAACAGCGGGTTCGATGAAGGGCTATATCAAAATTGGGATAGATGAAAAAGTTAAAGAAGTGGCCACAAATTAATATAATTCAAAGGTTATAGCCTTTTGAAGAACGACATAACACGGTTGATCTAACTGCTAACAATTAAGTTGTTATCTCTAAAACAGATAAAGTTGATGATGGCAAACATGAGGATGGCAAGCAGATGAATAAGAAGAAAGAAACCAAGAGTGGAAATGATGCAAAAGAAAGAAGAACTGGAAAAGAGAGAAAAAGGCAAAGAGCCAAAAACAAAAAGAAATAGCGTGGTTCTTTTGACACGTTTGTTTGAAAATTATTTTTTGGTAGAATATAATTAGAATTGAATGTGTGCATAGTAGATTTCCTAAAAATGAAATTAAAAGGTTGTTAGTTGCTAGATCGAATATAAAATTGCGGAAATAGAATATTGGTATATTTCTCATGAATGTATATCTAGTATTTTTTATACATATGATTGGAAAATACATAGTATATTTCGGCTATATATTACCTTCATATATGTGGTATTTTATTGGATTATATTATCAAACTAATTAAGAGTATAGTGAAGAACAAGGGTTTTCTAAAACTTCTTCATTCCGATATGGGGAAACGCTGAAATATAAAGAAGTGATAAACAAAGAACTCAGTAATATATTGTCGACATTTACCTTTATTCACGGAGTTTTGCGCACTGGACAGTCTTCATTGTTAGAATTAATACATTTTTCAAATGGTGCGTATTAGTACCGTTTAGCAAATTGTTTGTTCTAGGTGTGACTTTGCTAGCCAAGGAAACGTGCTTAAGAAATATTCTGTTTTTTTAGGCTTGTACAATTTGAAATTCAATTCAATTTGGAATTTATTTCGGTGCACTAATGGCTTTTTCTTAATTGTATGGATACGTTTTGAAAAATACACGAGTGCAATAAAATTCCAAAGTGAACGAGAAACGTCGTACGATTACGAGTTATCACATTATTCTTGGCTATATTTTCGATGTATCCTGGGATAAACACGTTTGCAATAACTTTTACAAATCGGTAACCGTGTGTTTTTGTGTCATTGTTAATTAGGGTATGGCAGTATCTCGTACGTTCCGTGGAAAACGTGTCGATTTAGCTTATCAAAGATACTCTGGAATCATTTTGTGATTAGGTTCGTTTCAATATTTGTATTAAAGGAAGAACGACAAGCTGTGATTACATACAGTGATAAAAAGTAGTGAGAATGTATTATCGTACACCAATATTATGATAATAAGCATAGGGCGTATAAACTGTTGCACATTTGTCAGTCTACGTTTATATATTTTAATTTGTAGTCTCCATGCATTATTAACATAAGGCTGTTACAATTACGTAGACAAATATAACATGACTAACAATAAATTAATACTTTTTAATTAGTAAGTTTCACAGCCATGGTTACGGTGAAAAAGAACAATAGGTCGACAACACACGTATTGATATAAATTTTTGAAAGAATTAATGTTTGCGCATTTGAATTTACATATATTCATTATTCCTTTGCTGATCTTTCTTGTAACTCGTAAGAAAGACATTAATAAGGAAATAAACTAAAATAAAACCCTATCTACACTGTATCATCTTTCCTCCTAGAAGACAATCTGTCTGTCTGGCTGCCTGTCTTTAATTTGTGTTTGCCTTCCTGCCAGTCTTTGTTTGTTCGTTTGTCTGTCTGTCTGTCTGTATGTCTGTCTGTCTGCCCATGAACTGCCTTATCACATGAAATTCAATAAACAGCTATTTCAAAATTGGAATCTGCAATGGTAGAACCACGTACGAAAGTAATTAGGGAGCCCTGTAGTTTACCCAGCGTGTTATCCATTAACCTGAATCAAACGAGCAAAGCACAAAACTAAGTAATGTTGATAAAATAGACCAATACAAGCTCAGCAATGATGCATTGCAGTCTCAGTATTGCGCTTTTCACGATTTATTACCCAGTACAATTTCTAACAACAAAACGAGTCTCCGGCTTCGGGATTTTAGAACAAGTCAGGCCTACGATCACAACGAGTCTGATTAAAAACCCAACGAGTCTGATTTAAATACAAACATAAGTCTAGTCTAAAATCTCAACAAGTCTTGTCTATAATCCAAACGAGCCTCGTTTAAATTCCCAACGAGCCTCGCCTAAATTCCCAACGAGCCTCGTCTAAAATCCAAACGAGTCTCGTCTAAATTCTCAACGAGCCTCTTCTAAAATCACAACGAGCCTCGCCTAAAATTGCAACTGACTCGTCTAAAGTTCTGCACAGTTAACTTGATCGAGCAGGGCACTGTAGGTTGAGCTCGGTAGTTTTAAGACGTGTCACATTGCCCTGAAGGCGGGAATAATCCAAATGATCCGTCGATTCCGCCAATTTCCATGATTCTGGATTTTTTCCGCCTTAATGCTTAAATTTGAAATTGTATATTTTATTTTGCGATCTTGAATAAACATGTATGGTATGGTATGATATGGTGTTCATGTGAATGGCCTGGGAGATTGAAGTGTCTAGCCACTCTCACTGGTTTAGACAGGTCTGATCCTCTGTTTTTCACATCTAGTAAATGTTCGCGAAAGCGGTCACCTAATTTGCGGCCAAATTCTGCAATGTAAAGTTTGTTGTAGAAAGTACAAGTGATGCAATAAATGACGTTCGAAGTAGTGCAGTCAAAATGGTCGTTAACTTGGCATCAACCTTTAGGGCCTTTGACATTTGTTTTGGATTTGATGAATGGGCAGGTGTTGCAGCATTTACGTACGAGAACATTTGAAAGTTCCTGGTTCTAAGTAGGAAGGAAGAGCACTTTTCGCAGGTTTTATCGCGTTTGAACGAGATGAGTGGCGAATTAGGGAAAATCGGTGCTGTTTCTGGATCTGACTGTAAAATTTTAAAGTTTCTAAGGAGCTAAAATTGTTAGGGTGGAAAGTAAATGTGAAAGGAATTCGTTCTTCATTGTTTTAGCTAGAGTGATGGTTCCAGAGCATGCAACCTCGATCCCAGGGCTTTTCCCTAAGAAGTGTCTCTCCGCCCTCCCACTTCTTAGGGAAAAGCCCTGGGCTCGAGGTTGGGTTCCAGAGTGGATTCTCTGTTGACGTTTTGGACTCGAGTGAGTGCAAATTACTGTACATTGTGATCACTTGTCATGCAGTAAACTACTGGGCCAGACCATCAGTTGACCATCAGCAGATCAGTGTCAGATACCAGTGACCATGCCCTTCCCGGCCAAACCCTGGCATCGGCAATCGTATCATTAATGCACTTATCATCGGCTTCCCCGGAGGTCGATCCCCGGGACACCCCCGGGGATTGGTTTTTAAAGGCCCTACCAAAACTTGCTAAGCCCCGGGGGTATGGGGCAACAAATCTTGGCGAATGCCCTTCCCCCAGGGGACAGTCAGCCTACCTTTTAATACTAATTGTCTTTACAGCTCCAACAAATAAATGTTTTCATCTTCTCGGCACGGGCCTTGGTAATTTTGACGCATCTTAGTTTGGTTTGGTTAATTGCAATTAATCGGACCCTATATTGTTGTTAGACATCGTGCTTTCTTCTATATTTAGGTTGTGTACGATGAGCTTAGTGTGTGCGTTTTTGTGTGCTTGCTGTGGTCAATTG
>JAOEHT020218539.1:0-11008 GCA_025448195.2 Parazoanthus atlanticus | reverse complement strand
GCGATTTTAAGAGAAAATGAGGCCATTTTTGTCCATTTTGAGCAGACACCTTTTGGAAAATCCAGCCAGATATATATATATGCAAATTTTAACAACAAGGACTACCATTTTTATAAGTATAGTGCGTAAAAAGAGTTTTAAAGGCGGATTCAGATGTCTTACACAACACATGTAGTATTGTCGAACTTTTTTATTGCTTCGACGAAAGCAATGTCTGAAGAATATATAATGAATAGAAATAATATGAACACTTACATTTTACCCTCAAAGCAAACTAGTTAGTATAACCGCTTTAAGCTGGCGCTTTAATGTATAGCAAGAGTAGTAGAAGTTCCACTGTCATTGTCCAGTGCGTCCAGACTTCTTCTTCCGTTGTTTGCGTCAAATGCTCGAAGGGATAATGAGATTTCGAAATGATTGACGTGTTACTGTTCTACGGTTGATGTTGCACTTCTTTTTCTTTAACAATCTTGTTTTTCTAGAAGAAGCAGACGCTGAACAACGACCAATATTTAAGAACAGAACTTACCTATCATCAGAATTCAATAAAAGAACTAGAAGTTTCTTTTGGCAATAATCGGAACTAAAAGATCTTTTGAGTCATAAATTTAATTGATTAATACTATATTATTTTATCAGAATGCGTCAAATTTTTTACCATTCGTAGCTGTTAAGCGCGTTTACGGACGCCGTTTAAAAAAACTGGCCACTCCACTTTAATAAAATTCAAATTTTGATCTTTTTTTCTGCTGGTTAGGTAGGAGTTAGAAGTTTTTAGAAGTGTTTAAATCCTAGAAGGTGCGAAACTCCTAATTTATGACCTGAGCTTTGCGAGCATAAAGAAGAGGAAAGAGAAAACAAACCCGAAACTTAATATTTTTTGATCCGTTCCAGTGCGTATCAGAGAATCTGCTGACGGCTAATACGACGTGGTATTGTATAACAAAGGAAGTCCCAAAGCCAGCGGAATCTAAGCATAAGTAGCTATGTGACCATTAAACGAAACAACATGAACAATAAATCAGATAAATAAATTGTATTGCTTATATAGCGCTTTATCACTACAACGTCTCAAAGCGCTTTACAATCATATATCCGGCGCCAATGGCCGCCATTACAGTATTGATGCAGGCCACAACACCGGGATTACCCTACTCTTTTCGAGAAGTGCGTGGGTTCTTTTAAGTCCCTCGAGAGAACGTCTTAACGTCCCTGTTCACGGAAGGTGTGGCGAAAGAAGGTCGCATAAAGTTCAACCCTCGACCAGGCCGGGGGTTGAACCCGGGACCTCCTGGTTGGCAGTCAGAGATCTTACCAACTGCGCTAACTTCGCACACAGCCAACAGCCATTTATTAAGAATAGAACTTAACTATCATGAGAACCCAATAATATACGTTTTCTTTTTCTATAAGAACCAAACATTTTGGGCGTTTCAACCTCATTTTTTCTTAAATTGTTTCTATTTCTACAACTAAAAAGATTGCTGTAGTTTGAAAGTAAAAGACTTGAACTGAACACAATCTCGCTCCTGTGGTTTAAGCCCTAGATGAAAATAAATATTGCGAGAACAATAAAGCTTTCAATTGGTGATTTGTCACTGATTTGGATTTGTTAACAAGTTTTAATGTTTCGTCTAGAAGTAGTGTATTGACTCCGAGTCTTCCCATTCTCAAATTGTTCTTAAATTGTCAATAAATTTTAAGCGATCTGGGCCTCATTGTGCTTATAAAGTTGTTCTTATAAAAAGTGCGTGTTGAACTATAAATTTCATTTGGCAATAAAAAGAAACTGAAAGGATTTTAAGCCATACCTCTAATTTAGTCATTAAGCATATACATGAAAATATTACTGGATGCCTACTAGTTAAAAGCAGTGCAATTATTTTGTAATTCTGTGCAAAAAAGTGTAATTCTTTACAAAAATGTGTAATTCTGTGCAATTACAAACTCAACTTTCTCAAATACGATTGGATGCGAAACAATTGAAAGTCAATAAACCAATCAAAATACGGCAGTTTCTATGACAACAGTGGAGGAAAATTCAAACACAATCTTGAAAACAAACCTCGAAATGATAACATGCAACACTTCAAAAGTCCAACCCAAAATGGAAATACAGCAGACGGACTCTAACAAATTCAGCTTAGAAGTCGATAATTTTGTGTTCAAACAGTGTGAAAACCTCTACACGTAAACAAATCTCCGCTCCTCTCTCTTTCAAAAACAGCAAAGAAAGGAAATAGTTGACGTGCGCGAGCGCGCAAACATTTTCCCGCCACTTGGACAACGCACGCACGACAAGCCATTGCCTGGTCGCTAAGACTTTAGCGTTTTTGCTCGAATTGCTCGATACTACTCTTAATCAGTTTAATTTTTTCATGTATATGATTAATAGGTAATCATACTATTTCTCGTTCAGTTTGGAATTAATTTGCACTCGAGTGTTTTTCAAAGTTCTCAAATAGCGTTCGCCCTCCGGGCTTACTCAATTTTGACGCACTTTGAAAAACACTCGAGTGCAAATTAATTCCAAACTGAACGAGAAATAGTATGGTTACTGCTACTAATAACATAGATACCAAATTAATTCGTGAATTTGCACTACAGTTTTTCGTTAATTGCACATGTGTAATTTTTTTACCATGGCAACGCGTACGGCGACGCCTGCATCAGGGCTTTTCGCGCCCTGCCTGTATGCTGCGCGCGCGCTCAACATAGCAGAAGATATATACAGCAGAAATGGCTTCATTTGCTCGGTTTTTTGAAGCTTCGGCTGAAGAAACTGAGCTATTAAAAACAGATTTAGTCAATCAAAACACCACAAAAAGCACTGCAAATTGGATGAGAATTTTAAAGAAGTAGGCCTCTGCACGCAAACAAGACGAAAACCTTGAAAAGTTTGAAGTAAATAAATAAGCCTTTCCTCCGATTGCTTTGTCAAAATTGAAGAATTGGCCTTGCCCAAAGGCTCGGGCAATAAATTTCAATTTTGACATAACACGCGTGAGTTTTTCCCAAATTGCACGACGTTCCATTCGATTACCCATATACCAGTGCGAAACGCGTATCGAAGTTAACTCTACAGTTCTAGGACCAACCTATCTGTCAGTCTCGGCTAAGTTGAGGTAATACTAAAGGTTGATGTAACCACCCGGAGCTACCGGATTAGTAAACAGAAAGCTGTTTAAACAAGGGTGGTAGATTCAATCGCCTGCTATAATTTCATTCTGACCTTCTCTCATGTAAACAGTCTCAAGAAGACTGAAGCCTTGGCCAAACGGACACGCAATTTAATGCAATGAGCTTGCGTTCAACTTGCGCTTCGTTTGGCCCACGACAAACTTGTGTTGTGAGATCGAACAATACCGAACTTGCATACTAGACTTGTGTTCAAGTTTGAGCTCGCCAAGCCGTCAACGCAAGTCTCTATGCAAGTTAGTGAAAGTGAGTGCAAGTTAGTGGACAAACGAAATGCAAGTTGAACTTGTACTGACTTGCATCGACTTGCATCACTGTTTAGCCAGGGTTTAATATTCAGCAACAACACAGAAATAACTTAAAGAGAACGTACCAAATAACTGTGATTGAAATAGTTTTTCACCATATGTTCTTTGTCCAGCCGTTGTCTGAGGTGGCCATAATTCTCATATCGTGAACCCATGCAACCTCATTTAGAAATGTTTGGCTGTTAACAGTTTTTCAAAGTCTGGTTAAACAACATTTATAAATTCCTTTTTCCAAGTATTTCTCGTTGTTACGGAACAAATATAACCGGTGATCATGAGTTGATGAAAAATATGAATTGAAGTTGATAATGCTCGCCGAAAGTAAACCAATTGGAAACACCTGTCATCTAATTATAAGTAATGCCAAGTGGCTCCTGAATTACATTATTCCCATGATATCCAACAACTGTCTCGCCGTTAACCGCCTTATAACGCTTCAATTGTAACGTCATTGAGCCAATATGCTTTATCTTGAAAATAAATTCAACCGCTGCAGTCAGTTCCGTCAATTTACACGCTTTTGTAAGAAAAAAACTTTATAAGAATACCGAGCCTTGGATTAGACCAAGTTAAAAACAATCACAGACTCATGATCAAGCTCAGTTTCAGATCCATAGAAACCCAATTTTCCAGCTAGAACAGTCATATCATGTATAAAATTTATAACCATTCAAGAACATTTGGGGCTGAATTTTGCCAAAAAATCAAGAACACTGTACCACGAATTATCCAGTACAATTCTTATGAAAAATAATTAAAAGCGTCATACATGTACAGTAGCTTTCAAAGCATAAAAATGAACTACTTTCGGGACAAGTTTTGTGCTGATAACAAAACAAAAATGTCGATATAGTTTGAAATACTTTTTAAGTAAAGCCTATAACACCTTGCAAGTTTAGTTAGTTATACTAAGGAAATAATATAATCGGATTTTTACATTCTATCAATAATTGTGCGTGATTTCACTGAATGCAAATCTATGACTATGATCAATGTTTAGTCGGTGAAAAACCATTTTTTTTCACTGGTGAATAGCGTGGATTTTTACTTATCTTAGAGGTAAATAGAGGACATATTAAGAGAAAATCTCTCAAGATTCTGGACATTAGTAATTAATATGAATTGGAAGATAAATAATTTCATCAATTTTGGTGACATGAATGATTAAAAGCTTTGGTTTTCCCTTTAAGTGCGAGCATGCACGAACAAACTGTCTTGCTTTCATACATACATACACACACTGACTGATTTGGTTTCTAGGGACATGTTTTGCTGGATAAAGGGTTCTTTCCAGCAAATATTTAAGAAAAACACGAAGTGATACAAAACCAGACCAATATATTGAGAATATCGATTTATACATAACCTTCCGCTGCTTCAACTGCTATCACCGGTGGATTTAGGCCTTGTTTACACTATACCGGATAACAAGTCGTTCCGTTATACAAAATTGCAGTGTAAACAGGAGCACTTTTTGACGGTACAAAAATGATCAAAGAACACATAAGAAATACGACACACGCCTACTGGGAGGGGGTATCCATGGGGGGTTTTTGCGCTGGAGATGTGCGGATATAAACGTGGAGGAGCTTATTTTCAGAGGTTTACTGTATGTATACAGTTGAATGTTCATATTCATACATTTGCACAGACACACACCAAAAAACCAACCACAGCACATCAAATGACATCACTTCGTTTTTCGCTTATTTAAAGGAGTCGAAGATATAACCAAAGAACAAGAAGCCGTATATCATCATAATCCTTAGTTCATAGAATATTTACACTTTTAGCTAGTATATTTATCAATACTATTCTTATAATCGGTTTTCTAGTGTAAAACGCCTTTGAACTTATAGGAAGAGGCGTTATATAAATTTAAATTATTATAATTAAAATTGCTACTATTATTATACATGTATTCATCAGCGAAGCTTTCGATTCTGAACGAAAATTAACAGTAGTTATTAAAGCATTCATGGTGAACCAATTATGACTGAGCAAGGACATTGGCAGTGATACGATTTCCTGTTGCTTCTTTTAGAAATTTTGGCAGAGGCTTGTCGTTGTTAACTTTGTCTCAATGTTCTCAGTTTTTTTATATTTCATATTGATAATATGTTTTCTTAGTTTGAAAAATCTGAGCTCGAGGTTGCTTAAGGTTTCAGTTCAAGACATATATTGTTACGCATCAGACTGAGTCCATGATTTTTACCAATATATCAATGAAAAGCTAATAAGCTATCTAAAAGAAAATATTTTCGTTTTCAGGGTGTTCCAAGCTACTCAATTCTCAAATTTAAGTTTACAGCACCATTCGTTATGTTAGCTTAAACACTGTTTATTTAGTTGCGTAAAAATCACTTTAGTGCTGAAAACCTAACTCACTCGGCTACCGTGTTTTGAAGCGAGAATCTGATGAACTTTTGTCATAACAAGAGAAATATTAGTAATTTCAAAAATCGCCGACTTCCTTTTGGAGTTCAGTTGTGTTGCTGTAAACCTGCCAAGTTTCAAGATAATAGGCCAACAATTACCGCTCCGGGAACATTAGGTTTCATTGTAATTTGCACGGAATCGAAAGTTGTTCCGAGCAAAACACTTTCGAAACGGGAAGTTTTTGCGTGCTTCCGATGAAAAATTTTCAGTCTCAATATCTCTTTTACTAGTTGAGATAACAGAAAACATTTGATGGTTCTGAAAGCCCTAACTGTGAATTATAGATCCACAAAAGTCACATTTTTGAGTATTATCTGCAGTTCCAAACTAAACGTTGACCTCAGTAATCTTAAAAAGTCTAGGCAAACTTGAAACTCGGTTTTCTTTCAGTATTAAAGTAAAGGCTGTACTTATGTAAAACAAAAAGGCTTGTAGCGGTGAATGGTATAAGGGCAACTAAGTGAATATTGAGCTTAAAAAAAATTGATTGAAACGAGATAGGGGGATATGAAGACTCAACTGCTTGATCATACAAAACAAAAATGCTTTTTAATTCATTCATGTTGTTGCAAAGATGAATTAACTTCTAGCATTCAATTTGTATGCACGATCTGGTGAACGTAGCTCACAAGTTCCACAGTTCCACTTTAAAATGTGTTGTATACCTGTTTGATCATGCGAATGAAAAACAATCTTGTAGTTACACACATCATACTTTTGCTCTATAAATTGGATGTCAAGACGCCATCTTGGAAATTTGGCCAACTTTTTTCTCTTACTACCTCGCACGCCGTTGATATTGATAATCCAAGCCAAACCCAAAACCTAATAGAAAAATACAGGGAGCAACTCATTGCTTTCAAAGAAAATTGCCAAAATACTAATAGGCCTTCTGATGTAGTTTTAGTATTCATCAGCCGTAAATGCTTGGATGTTACAGTTTTTTGATCCTTCAAGATTATCTGAGGAAAAAAGTTTACCACGCACATTTACTTTAATGCTTGCTGAAGTCAGTGATGTTCTTGCAGAGCACGAAAATAATAGCTTCGGTCTCCTTTGGCCAAAACTGCTCCGAATTTACTGCGCAACATAAAATATTTTGTTCTTGACGGCTTTGGGCAACCTACTCGGTGTTCGTGGGAGCACAAGTGGCTACGCAAAAAACTCGCGGGATACCCGTGGGACTAATTAAAATATAATTGAGAAAAAAAGAACGTGCAATGGCAGGTGTTATTCGCTTATCGTTGTAGTTGTACTTGGCAACAATTTGTTTTCACTCGAAACAAGTTGAAGGTGACAAAAAATATCCGCATGCATTGAAATGAAATTGAGAAAAACACATTCTAAATACCAGACAAATATGCCATATGTATTTCTTTGAGTTTGAAATACACTGATATGAATTATCGGAGGTGAAAAGAAGGGAAGATTATTTTGTTTTACTTGATGATAATTCGGCAGACGAGAAAAAGAGTTTCGTTCTGCATAATTTAAAACAATACCAAAACATTTGAAGGTCTTTCTTGGCGGTCTTATTATTTTAATCCGTTGAAAAATAAACGGTACCTGCAATTCTTAACTTTCCACTAAAAATGTGAAAGCAATTATAATTCAAAAACTTACCGTTAGTAACGGTCTTATCTGAATGGCTTCTTCATAAAATGCAAATGAGTATGGACAAGAACCATTTTTCTTAAGAAACCGTAGTTGCGTTTGACGAATGTTTTTCGTTGGCACTGGTTAAAAGGTGATTTCGGTCTTTTCAGTCCAAAGATAGTCGAATAACAAGTGAAAATATGTCAAAAGCCATACATGTTGATGTAACTGCAACAACGGAATAACTTCTAAGGTACCTCTATGTTGCTCAAATCGCCAGTCCAATCGCATTTCCTTTTCCAGTTGATGCATTTTACACTTAAACTCAAAATCGCTCGTCTTGCGGCCTTGTCCAGAAACAGCTGTAGGGAATTAAACACAGAACATTACAAACTGCTATGCTTAAATTGGGCTTCGTTATAAATTTGGAGATATAAATTGCATGTTATATTTCTACTTTTGATACAAATCATATATCTATTAGAAAATTCAATCTAGTAGTGACTGACACGAAGTTTTGTATTTATGTTTTTCAACTTTCCAAAACTAAGCATTTTTATAACAACAAAAACCCCACTAAAATATAGAGAAACTACAGCTAAACACGCAAGATATCCAAATGTAATAAAGAAATTTATCTATCGAAGCCCTTTTATTTTACAGTGAGTTTTTAAAGGACATTCGGCGAGGTTAGTGCATGACTATCAGCCAAAGAAATATGAAAAGAGCTAAAAGAAAATTAGATCAAAAATTAATATTTTAAAAACCAACTTTAAAAGCCAACTGATTGAACAAAACAATTTCGATGCCGAGACATCATTACCATAACCCGTAATTCATAATTTACTTCGCGGGTGGAAGTCTACAAGCTGATGTATGCCCAAAGATAAATTTGTTTTTGCTGAAATTAAAGAAAAGTTTGTTTTATTCATCGGGGAGAGCAGTTTTCACATTTTGTTTTGTTACCGTACGGCTTTGAAAACCTTGCTTTCTGATAAAGAGATGCTATAGTGTTCGAAAAACAAACCAGTATTAAAAAATATAATTTATATTGTGTCAGTAGTAAGAGATGAGAGAAATACACGCTAATACAAGCGAACCATCACGAAGATGATCTTAGCATTGAAATATTATTAAATTATTTTGGTTGGCAGTTTCGATCGTTCGCTCACCTTTGACGTGGAAATTGGCCTTCGGTCAAGCGGACATAGAGTTGGGCTTCCCTGTCTAAAATTGAAAACATAAAATTAATATATGTAGCAAAGACGGACTGAACCGAAATTGAGTTCTGAGCAACTGTCAACAAAACAAACTGTATAGACGAAAAGGAACATTAAGCAGTATTAAATTATTGTCTGTTTGTGCAAAACCCGGCGTACTTTGAAAAGGGAATATTACCAATTCGACTGATACGAAGGGTTTCGTTCCCTTAAATTAATCAACATTGCAACTGTTTGCGCCGAGCTCTAGATCTACCGAATGGCTATAGCAAATGTATAATCATGATGATAAACACAGTAGTTCCCATTTACCTTCTCTTGAGTTCTTGAAGACAAGACTGGCAAAATCGATGTCCACAATCCTCAATTTGAATGGGATCTCGAAAAGCTAATTGGCAAATTGGACACTCATATTCCTCGGGTAAAGGAATTAAAAACTCGGCCTCGTAGCCTCCAGTTACTCGATCGACTCTGTCCGCCATTACTGACACAGTTTTGTCTTTACCTCAATTAAAAGTGAGAAAAATTAATTCTAATCCATTCACGTATTTTCAATGCGAATGCTGGTAAGTTGTTCCCCTTGGAAACACCTCATAAGAGATGCAAGAATAGTGCGCAAGGTACCCCGGGAATTTCTCAGACCTAGTAAGCTTCTGATTGCAAGGTTATTGATACTACTCGAAAATCGTGTCATGCTAAACTAGTTTGAGTGTCTTTTCTAAGAGAAAGCAACATCTGGCATTGAGTAGCTTATCATAAACACAAAAGCGGTCTTCTTTAAAACTAAAATGAGTTCCTTCCTTTCCAAATATTATTCAGCGTGCTTTGTGATGAACTCATTAAGGATTTATTGATTTGATTGCATAGATTAGTCGGGAAAGATCTTAACCGGATTTAACTGACATATCAAATAAAAAAATTAATTTCAATGTAGTCAGTTCGAAAACATAAATTGATATTTTTTATGTGAACCACCAATTCGATTTAAAAACCGCTTTGATACTTCTGATTTTACGGGATTATTTTTAGGTTGTATCGCGCCATACTAAGTTTTAACTGCAAAGAAAACTTGCCTACTCACGTTGATATAAAGTATAATGCAATTGTTTAACCAGTATACCCGTACCGTTTTCAGTAGTCACACACACTGTACCAGCGTTAAGGTTGGATTAAAGTTATTGTTTGGTTCATTAGCCTATTGTATTTTTATCCAATCGCATGTTTCGTTTCGTTTGGTGAAGACTGGCGCGTTCAGACTGCAGGAGTCAACTTTTCCATTAGATCAATCGAATGAACCTGCTCAAGCGTACAGCTGGATTTGCTTATTAGTTTGCGACTCCATTTTCATGCCCAGAGCCCACGCGGCCTCAGCCAAATGAAGGGCTCTGGGTCCAATTGCAAAAGAAGGGATTTGCTAAATTCACACGACTTCCGGAACAAGAAGGCGGACTGTCACGGCTCATTAAATATTCCTATAGTCATGTAATAGGGTTACTTATGGCTATTTATGGCTATCTATGGTTAGTGAGGGTTAATGTTGCGGTTAGGGTTACAAAAGGGATAGAGTACAATAAAATTTTGGTTGTTGCCGGCGAATTGAGTAGTTGGTGTAGTGGCAGTGCTTGGTGACTCCGGTGTTCGAGACTCATCATGCTTGCTTTTCTTCGCTTTTTTTAACTTCTATTAGCTGTCCGCCATCTTGTTCCTGAAGTCGTGTGAATTTAGCAAATCAAGTGTACGTCGGGGGCGGAAAGTGCCCGCGCTGATTTCAACCGTCGAGAACTTTCTTGATATTCAAGATATAGCCACTAAATTTGGTCACTCATCCCAAAATTTATTGGAGAACAAAATTCTTGGAAAAGTTTGAGTCAAGGGTATAATCTGTTGCCATGGCAACGCCGTTTTCGACGCCATGTTTCGCCAAATTTTTACTTTCTTAATGTTTTTCTCCAATTATCAACGAATTATTTCAAACAACTGATAATTCTTAGTCTTGAAGTCACTTACGCGATCTTCTTGGAACACAGGTAGCTTTGCACGTGATATGTGACGTCATAGGTATTGCGCACCCTTTTAAGAAATCCAAGATGGCGGCTCTGTGTTTTGCACTGTGTCAAACTTTGGAAGCATTTCCTGGCAAATTAGTATTTTAAAACGTTGCAAACAAAGTATAAAATGATTGAATGACATTAATGACATTTAAAACAATGTTTTTGAAAGAAATATTAATGTTACAGTTTATGAGCT
>JAOEHT020218538.1:0-19172 GCA_025448195.2 Parazoanthus atlanticus | reverse complement strand
ACTTTTGATACTATTGGTTCTATTTCTACTTTATTTTCTACATCTGTCGGCGGGTAATGGATTTGTTCTAACCCATAGAAAATTATTCAATCAATCTTTTCACAAATTTTGTGATTATACATGTAGCTCCTTCAGCAATTTGTATTTCAAAAGAAAAGTTTAAGTTGGCCCACCCCCATTCTTTGTGCAAAAATGTGTTGGCCGTCCCCCAAGGATCATTTTTAAAGTTGTGGCCCACCCCCCAATCCAACCGGCCCACTCCCCCTCATAAATAAAGAATGGTCCCTAATCATCTTTGGTCAAAAACAATCACGGTCTGTTCAGCTGAAGTTGACATGAATTTAATGTCTTCCTGTCTATATGTCTTATGCTTTGTAAATAATCTTTAATTGATTAAAATGTACAACATAAAGATTTACAGATTTGCTCACTGAATAATAAAACTGTCAAATCAGCATTTTTTCTGCCCATTTCTCGGAAAGATTATATTACGATTCACCGACATTTAATGGCTCCTTCAAATATGCCGCAAAAGACGGAAGGACCTTTTTGCTGGCGGAACTCTAAAAAAATTCGATCAGGCTTGCGGCGAAAGTTAAAGAAGAAATTTGAACTGAAAATCAATCTCCGAATTTATGTTTTCTATATTGTTGTGCTGCAGTCGAGTCCTGTCACACTATGCTAAGTTTAACGTTTCTTATATCAATTAGATTATTGTAGTGCAACGTTACTTACCTTGCGCATACATTTTTGTGATATTGCAGCTCATTGCGTAAAATTCTACCATCACAAACAACCATTTCGCTTCTTTAAACATCTTTAATCCTTAATTCTGCGCTTTGAACCTGTGTTTTCAAACAAGTACACAAAACAAATAGTTATTATTGGTTTTTCCGAGTATTTGTGTTCTTTTTCGTTTTTTTTTCAAATGTTTCTTGTTTGTATGAAACATACGATCATTACATTAGTAAATAGTGCAGGTTTCAAATTGTTTCCAGTACCTAAATAATTTAAAACGAAGATGCTTCAGAACATAAAGCCAATGCGATCTATTGGCTCAAAAATTGGAATCTTGTCAATCGGCACATTCATTTCTAGATAAGATCTGTCTTGTTTGAGTTAGGAAAACTTTCTTGCACTATCGATAACGTTGCTACCGTTTCTACCAATATAAGAATGTCAACTTGGATCTTTTTCGAAACGAAACTGTTCTTATATGACAAAATAAAGAAATAATCAATTTGATAAGTAAATTTGATCCTACCTGTTATTTGCTCTCGAATGAAGACATATATGTACCATGCACGGTGACTTCTAACATTCAACCAAGCAGCGTGAACGCTTTTTTTAAAGTGAAGCAAAGCTGTATAAAATTGATGTAAAACTCGAGATAAGCAGCAAATCCTACAATGCAAATACTTTGTTTTTCACAAAGCTTTTGGGCACAAAACAAACATATTTGCATTGCAAATATATGAAATTGAATATCTGTTGTATTGTCTTAACTCGACATTGGTTAAAACGAGCTAGTTGCTCTTCAATGCACTTAAACGCAGTGCAATTAAATGAAAATACACTAAAGCAAAGCAATAAAGAACAAATTAAATATTGACACCTAGCGAACTGGGTTGCATTTGATCATGATATAATTATTAAAAGCGAAAAACAGGTTATTGTTATGAACTTCGAGTATTCAATTGCCGGGGAAATTGACAGTTGGATAATTGTGGATTGTGGAGAATCTCATCACGGATGTCAATTAGCTCTTCTCGATTTTCATTTAGAGGTTACCAAGATTGTTATTAAGTTAAAAGTACTTCCTCACCATTTTCAATGTTTGGCTTACAGCTATTTCACATCCCCACAGCTATTTGTCTATGTTATATTCCGGGCAGGTGAAAATTGCCTTTAAACAAAATCAATTTTCCAGTTAAAAGGCTCCAAAAGATGGCTAATACAGTACAACCAAAAGCTTTACGACACAGCGATTTGTAAGCGAATTCTAGTTTTTTTTTCGCAGATAATATTATATTTTACAAACTGTCATGTAAAACGTAATTTTTTAAAATAGTATAAAAAATTATACTTTTTCATAATAAGCAAAAAAAAACTACAATGAAACGTATTGAAAGTGTTTGATTGGTGTTTAGAAACGAAAATGTATTTCGGTGAAAACTATATTATTCGAATTTGGAGTCTTTTCACACGTCCATCTGAATACTAGTGGAAATATCCGACACCAGTAGAAAGTAATAAATTAAAGAATAGGAAGAGATAAGAATTTTTAACTGAAATAAATGACTGAGGAAGAAGGAAGTTCACGAGCCAGTTCCATCTTTCTTTTTCAATTTCTATTTTACTGTTTTGAATTTGCTTTTATTGATATTATTGGTTATCAAGAAATAACCGGGAAATACAAACGCCAACTGAGAGGCAGGTCGCTCTTAGTGTTAGGCTCCGTTTAATATATACGGTTGAGAAAGGGACACTAAAATCGCTTGCCCGATGCTTTCCAAGGACCTGGTTTTGACACTTTCTTCAAGTTCTTGGTTTCAGGAACTGTTTTTGAGAAATCTCCAATTTTAGTAAGATAACTTAGTTCAAAACCACCTTACTTATTGATTATACAAGCAAAAATTTAGTGAAAAAGCAGCTATCAATCGAATGCAAAGTTTTTCGAATGAATTGTGGCTTCCGTTATAAAGTATCCGCCACAACAAAGTTCAATATATGTTATCATGCATCAAATAAACACATCAAACGGGACTTTCTTTCCACGAAATATACAAATGATATCTTCTTCCTGAAACGCAGGCGTTTCCTGTTGTTGAAGTGTTTTTAAAACAATTTTTCAAATAATCTTGTTCAAAATCGTTAGAATGTTTGAGAATTCGTGAAATCTATTAGGAATACAGTTATTGCATGAAGTCAAAGGGATGGCAGAGGTTACATATTTATTTGAAGATAATTAACTAATTTCGGTTCCTATATTTTATAAAAGTCTCAAAACACGGCCACTTCTAAATTTACACAAATAAATCACCGTTTGATTTACAGGCAGAAAAAGAGTTTTGGAACACTACTTCAAATTGCAAACTTTGACATATCACGGCCGTGTCAAAGCAGTTTTCGTTCGCGAACAGGCAGATCGAAACACGGATCGTAAAGCAAGCTTATGCCTTGCCTCTTACAATAATTCTATAATAATTCTGCATTCTGATGAGAATCAATAGATTCTGTGAAAGTATTACTGCTTTGCCTCAAAACAAACCCATTTTCGAGCGCTCAAACCAAATAGTGTCCTATAGACTTTTTAAAAATTAACCAATAACACTAGATAACACTAAATTATGTAATTATCTTAACGCTCAAAAATAACTACTTTTAACGTCTCAACTGTTAAATTTCCTACCGTTGCAGATCTGTGTAATGGTCGAGGACTGAACTACTGCATGCCCCAAATATACTGACACACACTAAAACAATGATCTGACCGCTCAAAATAAAAGTAAATGAATTATTTCAACGCCCCAGATGTAAATAGTTTTAAACTGTTGTTTAGAATCTAATCTTTGTTAATTTGAAAAAAAACCTACTGCTTGCCTCATATCTATAGATTTTGCTGTAATAACAAATATGTCATTTTTAAAACGACCATAATTTGATTATCTGCATACTTTACGTATTTAACAAATACAAACTAAAAGAATAACAGTTTTGATACACTTATAAACTGTCATATTGACACTCCAAAATTTGTAGAAAACGTTTCAGATTTCATTTTCAAGTGTTTTTATTCTCAGATTTTCATTCTCAAATTTTTTATTTTCAGATTTTTAAAAGAACACTCAAATCTACATTGTTAGGTTAAATCAACGTAATTGTCTACTGATAACATATTATTTGAATGTGCTAGCGATTAAAATATTTGATTGCAAATGACTACACATAAACAAACTGCACAAAAACAAAAATTGCTCAAGGGCTAAGATTTTTTTAACATTTCGGGATATCAAAGCTTAATCACGCCAGTCACAAACGTTCAAATGCAAAATCAATGGTACCACGTGATTTAACAACGTCACGTAATCACAGCACAGCAATAGCCAATCATAGCACAGCTTTGGCCGAGTTACTAAAATGCCGCAAAAATGGCACAATTTCAACGTTTTGGGATTTCAAAGCTTAATCACGCCCAGCCATAACTTTAAATCTATTAAAACTTGTTCCATTTGAATTCTTAGTGCCACAGAATAACAGCACAAGATCGGCAAAACACAACACAGCATTTTCCGAGTTACTAGAATCCCGTAAAAATGCCACATTTTCAACATTTCGAGATTTCAAAGAAGTTAATCACTCCTATCAGGAACGTTTAAAGTGTGGCGCGAGGATGTTTTATACAATTAATGTGATATATTTTTAAGATTAGTTTCGGATCCAATCAGTCAGTATGTTTATACATTTCTTAGGTTTTGAGATTTTTAGAATTTTCAAACCGTTAGATTTAGATATGTTACACGACCCCACAAGCTGTAAGCTTTTTAATATTGTGTTGTTTTGTATTGTGGCACAAGAATAACCAATCACAGCACAGCATTTCCGAGTTACTAATGTTCCGCAAAAAAGGCACATTTTCAACATTTTGCGTGATTTCAAAGCTTAATCACACCTATCAAAAACGCTTAATTAAACCAATTGAAATTTGTACCACGTAACATCTAATTGTCGTAGAACTATACGGCACAATAAAAGCCAATCATAGCACAACATTCGCCGAGTTACTAAAATGACTCAATAATGGCAGACATGGCACATTTGTAACCATCGAAAACATGTTTTTCGTGAAGGTAAGATCTGAACTTGCGAGGTATTGTAGCTAAGTGACAAATGCTTGAAAAAACAGACAATTTCACCACGCTATCCCGGTAACATTTAACACAAAAAGGTTTGCAAAATAGCAGGTCGCAAGGTCACGCACATGCATCATGAAGGTCATGCACGTGATCACCTGAACTTGACTGAATAAGGTTGCAAGGTCTAAAGGTCATGTACGTGACCTTGATTGATCAAAAAGAATAAGACAAAGCGGCATGACTGAGACTAATTATTTAAACGGGCTGTTTCACGGCATTTCGCGGAAAGTGCCCGCGGCCCGTAGCTCGTAAACGATTACAGAGAACAAAATAAAACTTGGAGGATATGTACACCTTCTCAATCTAAGCATTTTGATTAACTTTTGGTGGACGTATGACGTCATAAAGCTGCCATTTTGGATTCTATGGTGAATGGCCGCCATCTTGGATTTTTCATGACATCAAAAAAGGTCTTATTTGACTCAAAATTAGTGGAAAACTGTTGAAATGAACTTTAGTTAGTAAAAACAATAGTTTCACAGAAGAAATCAGAAGATTTAAATTATGAGAAAAGTTTAGGAAAATTTAGGAAAAACACGTCACTCAGAAACTGGTTGCCATGGAAACATGTTGATTAAAAAGCAAAACTTTAACACATAAAACTGTTTCTTAATAAATTTTGGGAAAAGTCACAAAACTTTGGAGTGCTACCTTTAACGGTTTGAATTTGGCGCGGGCACTTTCCGCCTCCCCCCGCGTGTAGGATAGGGATGTTCCTTGTTTCCTCATAAATACCACAAAAGGAAGCTTGGAACAACTGTTTTAATCGTACTAAAGATACTAATTGAGCATTACATGCATGTCTATCAAAGGGTTTTTGTTTTTGTGACTCACAAAAAATGTATTTTAAGGTATTTCAAAAATGTATAAAAGGTATTTCAAAAATGTATTTTATATGTCGTGGTATGTTAGTTCAATTCTATATCTCGGATAGCATTTACTCATTTCGAAACGTTTTTTTACACCGCTTATATGCCCGCCCGGATATAGGATCCCCCGTTTATAAGTCCACCCAAAACCCGTTAATAACTTATATAAGCCCAGGGCTTTACTGTGGGATTTAACGGTATCTTTATAGTACTAAAATATGTTCTGCCAACCTTGTTCCCAGGCTCTTTTCTCTCCCGAGAGAAAGACCCTGGTCGGGTCTGGTCACGTGGCACCCACATTCTGGGTGCTAACAAACAGAATAAACGTGAAAGGTGTGCTTAAGATTTCTGTTCTTATTTAGCCCAGTGAAGATGGGATTCTTTTTCTATTCTCATCCAAACAAACACTCATGCGTATCGTTTTTAGTCCATTGGAGATGGGATTCTTTTTCTATTTTCATCCAAACAAACACTCATGCGTATATATTTTATTTGTTAGCACCCAGATATCTGGGTGCCACGTGACCCATACCCAACCATGGTCTTTCTCTCGAAAGAGGGAAGGGCCTGGGAAAGAGGTTGATGTTCTGCTACAAGTAAATAGGAATATATTGTATCGTAAGAGTTTGCAAATACGATACGGATGGCTGATTTATAACGACGCTTGAAACGGATTGCAGCCAAGACAGTGTTGCCTAAAGTAAATTTAGTGTTAGCCCGTGAAATAAATTATTGCGTAACGTAATTTATGGCCAAAATATATTGATCCTTGACAATAATAATTCTGCTTGTTAGAAGGGTTTAAAAAACGCTCGGAAAGCATTTCTATGAAGCAACCGTGAACTGCCTCTTTAAACTGAATGATAAGATAACATAAGATAAGATGCTTTAATATTAAACTCCCCTTGGGGCTTTTCAGGTACTATTTACAATATAGTAAACAAAGTTTACAATATTTAAGAAAAGAGAAAAAACTTACTTAAATTTACATGATATCGCTTTTAAAATATCTAAATTTAAATGCAAGTGTTCTTTCATTGAAGCTTTAAAAGCTTTTAATGGAGGGACTGTTCTTTATATTATTGTTCAAATTCATTTATTCCAGATTTTGACTGCTCTATAAGCAAAAGTTCGCTGGCCAGCTGGTGTTTTATACAAGTTTGTCGCATCGATAGCCGTGGGCGAGATTGTTGGCGCACTTGTGTGCCATAACACAGTCTCTCAGAAGTAACTGCTGTTTGACTGGCAGCCATTCCAGCTGGGAGCGGCGTTACGTGGTCGTACTTCCTGGAGCCTGTGACAATTTTGCTGGCAAAGTTCTGTACAAACTGTAGTTTCTTTATGTTAAATGCCGCCGAGTTCAACCAAACCGTAGAGCAATACGTCATTTTACTAAAGACTAAGGATGAAACTATTAACTTAAGACTTTTCGGGTCGAAACTGTCCTTAACACGGTTAATCCGGTTAATGTTAATGTTGGGTGAAAGAAATTACACTGATCGTTAGAGTGTAATAGTCAAACCAAGGAATTGGGATATAGTTTCAATATCTCCTAATATGTTTTATTATAATTCATCCACCGAATTAAAACAACAAAAATTACTAGGAAGATCTATGGGGTCAATAAAGGAACAAAAATCTACATCTACTTTTAATTATTCAAGCAACTTCGCTTTGCTCGATTGTACGGGTAGTTGTTGCCTACGGCTCTCTCGACTACACAATTGTCACAGATAAAAAAAAAATATTTTATTTTTATCTCAGATACTGAAAACACTGAATTAATGGAAAAATGACTATCAAACCTCTGTCATTCTCTTCAATTGTAAATACCTTCCTTTAAATCTATCTGAAATATTTGAAAAGGCTCACACTTCATTACTAGTAGTCTACAGAACAGGGCAAAACAGGATTTCCTTGATACTTTTCCGATAGTTTTCACTAAATCTGTAGTAGATAAGTGGGTTGAATATACTGTAAGAAAATGACAAAAACTGTGCTCCAAAAGCAGCGTTTCTTAGTTTACATGGAAAAGAAAAGTTCCACGAGAAGATAAAAAGAAAGATGTGAATCACCAAATATGGAGTCCATGCAGAAAAGAACACCACAACAATGGTAACCAACATGAAGATCACTCTTCTGTTCTCGGATGTTCTACGCCTTCTTTCCTCCAGCGGCAGATTCACAAAAGCTTTCTGCCGTTGAAGAGATATTATCAGTACTGAGTACAAAGCCGTGAGAACCGTTAAAGGTATGATTATGAAGAGCACGAGAAAACTTAACGCGAAGATCTTCATTCCTTGTTTACTGTCAATAATCGGCTCCCACGAGTATTTGCAATTGGTGATTTCTCCAAGTTGTTCTAATTTGAAAATAAACAAATTTATTGACGAGATAAGAACTCCAGTGAGCCAGCACATGAAAATGATTTGAAAACACTTTCTCTTATCAATTAAAGGCGGCTTCATGGAATATACAATCGCATAGAACCTCTCAAAAGCGATTACTAATAGACTCAACATTGACACTGCTGTAGAGATCCCGTTAGTGAAAGGTGCGACTTTACAGAGGACGATTGAAAATGCATCGTTGACCTGTTCGCCCATAAATATTTCTTGGATACAGCGTGGAATTCCAAACAACACCAGAAGGATATCAGAAGCAGCCATGTTTCCTATTAGGTAATTCACAGTGGATTGTGTTCGTCGGTTCTTATAAACTGCCGCTAACACCAAGACATTTCCCGCTATTGAAATCATGAGTAAAATGGCATATGATGTGATCTCTAGAGTCTTGACAGTTGGATGTTCGACGGAAGACTGACATTTTGAAGTTACGTTCAAAAGGTTCCAAGAATATATCCTAGTTTCACTATCATTAGTCATCTTTAGACTTATTTTAGCAAATCGTCATCTTTCTGTCGCAATACAGGCTATTTTGTATGATAAATGTTGTTTGCTATTTGATTTAATGAGATGCAGGTGAGTGGTTTGAAATCAGTTGCTTTTAATTGATAGTATTTTAGGACGTTAGTTTTTCCTGAAAAAGACAATTTGAATAAATACAGCAACTGCACTTCAAATACTTCATATCACATCAACTTGTGCAAAGTGAATTTATTGATATTATTTGAACTGTTTCATAAATTTTGTACTTGCATGATATAGTGAAAAAGAATAAACGAACAAAACGTCAGCTTTAGATCCACCAAACAATACAAAAAATCAATCTTTAATCCCTTTGTTTTCTTGGCACATCCCCCAGCGGCTAACAGAAGTAATTGATTTTAATTTAACAGTTCCAGCTGACTTCAAGTTAATGTGATTTATGCATTAATTGATCATGGAGAACCTCTTCTGCTCTCCCAACTAAAAATAATATATTTGGAATAGCAGCTACATGTAGTAAAAGTTATGCACAACTAACATTTCTAAATAGAGAAACGCGTTTTTGATCATGGAGAACTTCTTGTGCAACCATAGATAATATATTTGGAATAGCAGCTCATGTAGTAAAAGTCATGCATTTTAACTGAAGTTTCTAAGTTAGAGAAACGCATTTTTGATCACGGAGAACTTCTTGTGGAACAAAAAAATAATATATTTGGAATGGCCACTCGTGTAGTAAAAGTCGTGCACACTGACAACATTTCTAAATTGAAGAAACGTTTTTTAGGTACGCATGTGGCAAATGTTTCGAAAACTCAACAGACTTTTTAGAACCAAAATTCCATAAAATGTAGATGTCATATGAAGAAACTTAGACATATATTTAAGTTTCGTTAGTTCTACGTAATATGGTAAACGTATGCGAATATTTACTCAAAATATAATCAATAATCGTTTTGTTTTTATTGAGGATTTTAATTGTCACATGTGAAGGAAATCGAGTGTCACCATTATTTTTAGCAGTCATTGTTATTAAAGCTATGTCAGAAAACACTCGACTGTCTGTAAACCTTTGTCCCATACGAAAACAGAACCTCAAAAATATTGAAATATTCCGCTCTTTTCAAATCTAAAACAATTAACGTTGAGAGCTAGTGTTATTAAGTGTGTTTGTGGGAGAAAATGTCAGTCCTAATTTTTTGTTCATTATAAATGTGTTTCTTAATGAAAAATGATTTATCAATCCCCAGGTTGTACCCAAGTCAACTCTTAGGGCCAATAACTTATTAAACGAGAGGCTTGTCTTTCAAAACTGGTGAAAATAATACAACAAATGTAATTTAACGCGTGGGCAAAAGTGTATTTACGCTGGTTTTTCAGCTAAGAGTCTTTTATGGAAATAAACACTCACAGCTTTAGTTGTTTCTTTTTGTTTTGTTTCTATTTTATCTCAAACTCCATTAAGTCAAAAGTGAAATCTAAGTACTGAAAAGCCGGAGTTCGATTCATTAAAATATACGATAAAATGACTTGAAAACTGTTGCAGAAATTACTTTAAAATATTTAATTAAAGATTGCACCTGTATGCTCAGATGAGCTAAAGAGTACAGTTCAGTAATACAATTAAGCAACTCTTTTCTGCTTTATTCAATCCATAAACGTCACTGCTTTAAGGAGGTCTTTACACTTCTTTTTCGTGAACTTCACATTTGAGAATAAAATTGTTGAACTTCACTTTACGCTGCTGTTTTGTATGGGACTATACTCAGACGGAAATTGATTATCAAAAATGGTGTTTTGTTGCAGACTGTTATTGTAATTTGCATCTTTCTAGAAATTTATCTATGCAAAATAAAAAGGTGACCGAAACATGCTTAAGAAGACGTGTTTCTAAATACCGAACAAAATTTAAAATTCGTGGTCACAATTCAAGAAAATGGATTTCACTCTTAGTTGGTCCACAAATAGGCCTTGTTGAGCAAGTAATACTGTAATCCGTTTGGCAAAATATTTTTTGTTAACGTGAAAATTAGAAAAAACAGCTACTTGGAAATTGACAAAATCGGCCTGCCTAATTGTCTCCAGAAACAGATGAAAATACATAAAAAATGTGAGCACTTCCCTATCTTCATATTTCTCTATCCTTTCGCCCTTCCGAATTGAGCAGAAAGCGGATTTTGCGATTTCTTCTTTGGCTTCCAGCTGAGTGCAGTTTAATTTATAATAATATACATGAAAAAAATTATCGATGCTGATTGGCTCAGAGTAGTGCTGTTTTGAGGAAATCTAGTGCAGAAAAAAGAAAATTTAGTGCAGATAAAAAGGAAATTTAGTGCAAATTTCCTGTGGCGCAAAGCATTATGATTGGTTAAAATACAATGAAACTCAAAACACCAATCACAAACGACCTAAACATGGGCGGAAAATTCAACATGTTACCGGAGCGACGACTGGCGTTTTTAGATTTTCCGTAGCAAATGAAAACACGATACAAGAGCTTAAGAATTTTTCTAATAATGAAAACACACAAAAAAGCACGTTGTTTTGGTTAAGTGTCTGGAAAAAATGGTGTGAGGAGAAAAGAGTTAACGACAAAATACAAGAGTACGAGCCAGCTGAACTAAACAATGCATGTCCTCGAGATATTTTACGCCGAGGTAAAAATAAACACGGCGAGGATTACGAACCAGATAGTTTAGAAGTTATAATGACCTCCCTTGATAGATACCTGAAAGATAAAGGCTACAGCTGTTTTATCGTTCGTGACAGAGTTTTTTCACACGTCCAAGCAGGTTTTAGAGGGAAAAGCAAAACAACTACGTCGAGCCGGCAGGGGAAAGCGTAAGTGGAAAGCGTAAGTGTCGCAAGAGGAAGAAGAAGAACTGTGGCAAAAGGGAAAATTTGACTCTAAGACTCCCGAAAGTCTTATTCAAACGATGTGGTGGCTACTTACCCAACAGTTTGGCCTGCATAGAAGATATAACTAGATAAGATGAAGAAGGCAAACTGGAAAGAGCTGCCATTGTTTAATAAGGTAACGTACCGGTCATCGCAATATCCAATCTTTAGATGATTATGACGAATGGGATGAAGAAATACGACAGCTGTCATATGCAATATCTCGAAAAAATGCTCCAGTTACAAGCGCCATTCCAAGCCTTCCAGCTGCAAATAATCCCCAGCTCATATATAAAAGCTCCCAAGCACAGAATCTCGTGAATTCTTTCGTGAATTGTACAGTCACTTTTAACGTAAGCAACAAGTCTCCTACAACGATCACTCCAGCGATCGTGGTAATAAGGAAAGCGCCGATACTACTTTCTGGAGAGCGATTGAGACCTTTTTTAAACGATTTTGGACATTTCAATGTCCTTGAATTTACAAATCTCCACTTTTGACAGATTGCAGTGTACTAAAAGCTCGTGCAATTTTGAACTCCGCTTTGAAAACCCACTCGTTCAAATTGCACTCGCAACCATATGATTTCTCATACTAACTAATAATTTTATCAGGTAAAATAAGCGCAACGGCGAAATGCACTCTTCGGTGTTTTGAAACACAAAATTTCAGAGAAGAAATATGACCCGATTTAAGTATGGCTGAGTGAATGAAACTTAACTATATATTGGTTCTTAAGAGTAAATAATAAAGACGGTTCATATGTATTATATTTTTTTGGGGGTCTTCAGTCGGTAGTCGACAGAACGCAGATGAAAAGTTGCAGTTTCGTGTTTCTGCCAAGAGTAAACACAATGATTTCGATCCGCTTGTCATTTTTGCTCCAGCTAAAAGGAAAATACTTTAGCTTTTCTCCCAGTTTTGCTCATTCAATTTTTCATCTTTTATTGCCAAATTTTTGGAGAGTAATATAACTTAGTTTAAGCAAAAATAAAAGTCAGGATTGCCGAAAATGCTGAGTGATGAAAGATTAACAGTCACGCAAGCATGACTCGCCGCTCATGTTGACAGTTTTGAATCATCTGATAAGAATACGAGCGGCACACTCAAACTCCGTTAGAGACCCCCCTAGATAACTTCAGAATCCAACAGACCATTCGATTATCTACTTGGATGTAAAACTATTGGTGTTTTCTTAAAGAAATTTATTATTTTTTCCTTGGTACAATCGAATGCATGATACTAGTTTTAGTTCTTCTAAATTTACGTATTTCCAAGACATTTAAAAATATGAACAGCTGCGTCTTGTAGAGATTGAAATGCTTAAAAAACCAAAATCACATTTCCAGAGGTAAATGATGGCTCTATATATGAAAAGTCCTAATACATTAACATTGGTTTGATCGGTTTTACTCAAAAATTAGGTGAAAATATTAAAAATCTTATTATTATACTAGGTTGGTAATAATATATATAGAGAACAAAAAGTAAAAATAAAAAGTAAAACTTTTGTGGTGTCAGCATTAAACATCCAGCAAAGTGTTCCCCAGTCTTACACCTGTCTTTAAAAAGGATCTCACCCCAAACTTCTATGTCTAATTATCGTCCCATTTCATTAAGCAATACGGTTTTAGATCCAAACATAGCACTGATCATGCAATATTATCCATAGTAGACAAAATTAAAAAAGCTATTGAGGACCGCAATTTTTCATGTGGTATTATTCTTGACTTTAGCAAAACCTTTGATACAGTAAACCATAAAATCTTGATAAAGAAACTGGAGCATTATGGAATCAGGGGTATTGCAAATGATTGGTTTAAGTCATATCTTAACAATCGCCAACAAGTCGTCACAGTTAATAATGAAACATCAGATGTGGAATCCCTCAGGGAGCAGTACTTGGTCCACTGTTATTTTAATATATATCAATGATTTTCATAACTCATCAGACTTATTTGATTTTCACCTATTTGCTGATGACTCAAATTTATTTTATGAGCACAAAAGTCTTTTAACACTTCAAAACAAAATAAATTCAGAACTAGTAAATATTTTAATATTAAAATACTTGGCTATGTGCTAATAAACTCTCCTTAAATATTGAAATGTCACATTTCGTACATCTTCCATCCACCACAAAGAAAATTAGGGGATTCTTCTTTTAGTCTCTATCTATGCATGCAATAAAGAATTGAAACGAGAGTCCTTTATTAAACATCTTAGTATATGGATTGATTCTCATTTAAATTGGAAAAAACAAGTAGAATTTGTAACTAAAAAATTAGAAGTATAGGAATCCTATGTAAGCTTAGGTATTTTGTCGATCAAAGTATTTTACTGAAGTTATACTATGCTCTTATTTATCCATTTCTGATTTATAATGGTAATTGAACTGAGTGGAGTGCAATTTGGTCTAAAATCATACGCGTGATTTCAAAATCACAAGTATGATTTCAGACCAAAATTGCACGACACGAAGTTCAATTACCAATTAATTATATCCATTTTGAAATCGCTTTTTTACAAGCAAAGGATAATGCTTTTTAGTTAACGTTTCAAATCGATTGGCTGTTTCAGCTTTTTCTGCTTTGCTATTGGTTGTTCAAAACAGTGCGATTACAGACCTAAAGCAGTGCAATTTATTCTGTACTCACCGCTGTTGGGAACCAATCAGAATGCAGGAATCATCAGTGATTTTAAAATGGACATAATTAAGTATGATAATAAAAAGAGATAACGAGTTTTTACTTTCTTCTGTCAGTCTTCACAAAAATGTTACATCTTTAGGCTGTTTCTTGTTAAGAAAATATATCCTGATTTTACTTGCTCCATCACTCTACAGGATGTCCCAGTCACCCCATTTATTTGTTGGGAAGAAACGGGACGTTCACTTCTCCTAACTACCCCGGTTCTTATCCTAACAACGCACGCTGTGAATGGAGGATCATGGCTCCATACGGATATCATGTCCGACTTTTCTTCACTGCATTCGAAACAGAGAGTGGTTACGATTTTGTTGAGGTCAGCGGCAACTCAACCGGGCTTCTGGGAAGATACAGTGGCTCTGCACGACCTCCGTACTTACATGGTGGTCGATTAATGGTGGTGAAGTTCAGGTCAGACGGAAGCGTAACTCGCCGTGGGTTCAGTGCTGTGTTTACTGCAGTCTTTGGTCGCCCTCCTCCTCCAACCACTCGCCCACCCATCCACACCACAACTCGACCAGGTAAGAAGTTCGATTACAAAGGGAAGCATCAAGAATGTTCTCAGCTTAAATGATAAAAACAAACCCGTCAATTTATCATGCTGTTGTAAACTGAACTCTCAATAAGACGGACAATTTACTTAAGACGGACAGTCGGAGTTGGTCCTTGCCAAACACCAGTCATTTTAATTTGCCCTAATCAGACTTTCTATAAAATGGACATCTCGTTAAGACGGACAGCCTGAGTTGGTTTGCCAAACTCCAGTTATTTTAATTTGCTGTAATCGGAATCTCTATAAAACCGACACCTCGTTAAAACGGACAACCGTTTTGTGGACGATTTAGTGGCAGCTCGCTTCCACCGTATTTACTTGGTGGTCAGGAGATAAGAATGACTATCCGATGAGACTGAAGTGTAACTGGCAGTGGGTTCAGAGCTGTGTTTACTGCAGTCTATGGTCCCCCTTCCCCTCAAACCACTCGCCCACCAATCCACACCACAACTCGACCACGTAAGAAACTCGTTTATAAAATGAAGCAAAAATAATATTCTCAGTTTATTTTTTATAAAAACAACCCGTCAATTTATGTTCTTGTACACTGAACTCTCATTAAGACGGACAACTCGTTAAGACGGACAGGTGGAGTGTGTCCCTGTCGAACTTCAGTTATTTTAATTTACTGTAATCAGACTCTCTATAAAATGGAAACCTCGTTAACACGGACAACGGAAATTTTTTTGGTAGCCCAAATTTTAGTGAAGTTTCATTTAATTACTATAACAGAGTGTATTTTACATTTATGTTTGTGTTGTTTTGAGTCCATATAAGCCTCAGCGGAAACTATTTTGAAACAGTCAATGT
Source organism: Parazoanthus atlanticus (assembly GCA_025448195.2). Taxonomy (NCBI): domain Eukaryota; kingdom Metazoa; phylum Cnidaria; class Anthozoa; order Zoantharia; family Parazoanthidae; genus Parazoanthus; species Parazoanthus atlanticus. The sequence continues at coordinate 3,530 of JAOEHT020218538.1, read as the reverse complement.
TTTTTCGTTACTTGTTGCAGCTGGAGGATGCCCCAATCATCCAGTTTACTTGTACGGAATAAACGGGACGTTCACCTCTCCTAACTACCCCAGTAATTATCCTAACAACGCACGCTGTGAATGGAGGATCCGGGTTCCCTACGGCTATCGCGTCCGGCTTTCCTTCACTGCATTCAGCACAGAGAGTGGTTACGATCATGTGGAGATAAGAAGCAACTCAACTGGACTCTACCGACGATTTAGTGGCAGCTCGCCTCCACCGTATTTACTTGGAGGCCAGGAGATGAGAGTGAATTTCCGATCAGACGGAAGTTATACTCGCAGTGGGTTCAGAGCTGTGTTTACTGCGGTCTATGGTCCCCGCCCACCCCCTTCAACCACCCGCCAACCCATACACACAACAACTCGACCAGGTAAGAAGTTCAACCATAAAGGGAAACAACAAAAATGTTCTGAGTTTAAAACACTGAACTCTCAATAAGACGGACAACTTGTTAAGACGGGCAGCCGGAGTTGGCCCCTGCCGAACTCCATTCATTTTTCCAGTAGAGTAACCAAGTAAAGTATAACGTAAAGTAAAGTAAAGTGGATTATTAACAACAACAGCAACAACAAACAACAACAACAAAACTTTTATTTTAATAATCTAAAATGTGCAGCCATGAGCTAAATTACAATATATTTTACAAATACAATTTCTTTAAAATACAAAACTATTTACAATATTAGACTAATTACTTTAAAAGCACTTAAAATAATTAAACATTATGAAACTTTGTTTAAAACGGTTTGTTTGGCAGACAGGCACACTAAAATTAGGGGTCGGCACAGTTCACTTTGGAAAGGAAACCGTGGAGCGGATGGCCTTTGTTTGATTTAATGTTGTTAAAAAGCCGCTTTGTTGATGTCTGGCGTCGGCAGTGCAAAGTTGCTAAACCGGACGACTCCAGGGAGTCCACGTATGTTTTCTCAGGAAAGATGATGCGCAAAGCGCGTTTTTGTAGCCTTTCTAGATCGTTACTAAAATACTTTGGCAAAGAGTTATTGTACACTTTACAGGCGTATTCGGTAACTGGCCTGATACAGGTTTGTAAAGAGTAATTTAAAACTCATTGGAGGCAATATTTGCCAGCTCTTGGTCCTACAAATTGTTTTGACAAAATGTTGTAAATTAGTATAGGAAACACCACCGTTCAAGAAGATTTAATGAAATATTCCACGAATAAATGCTAGTGGTGTTTCTTGTTAATACCACAGCTACAAAAACAACGAACTTTTTCAAAATTCCCGATCATTTCCGAAGATTTTCTGAAGATTTCCGTATATTTTCCAAAATAGTTTCGAAATTCTTCAAAAATCTTTCCGAACATTTTGAACACTTTCGAAATTTCTCCGAAGGTTTCTGAAGATTTCCGAAGATTTCCCGGCACTTTCCGAAAATTTGCAAAGATTTACAAACATTTTCGAAGACTTCCGAACGTTGCAGAAGACTTTCTCATACTCTTACAAAACACTTTCGATCCTTTCCAAATTTTTCATGTAAATGAAATTCCCGGATGACAGTGCCAACTTAGAATCAATTGCACGGTATTAAGGAAAAATTCACAGTAAAGCAACCAATCAGAAGCCAGTATATTTTTGTCGGTGTCGTAGTACTCCCAGAATGCACGAAATACTGTTTCAGAGGTCCTATATTTTTTTTCCCGGGCCTGTAAATCTACTGGAGGCTGGCTACGCAACTGCTTAATTACTGTAATCAAAATCTCTATAAAACGAACACCTCCTTAATACGGACAACGGACACTTTCAGTAGCCCAAATATAGTGAAGTTTCAATTAATTACTGTAACAGACTGGGCTTTTACATTTATGCTTGTGTAGTCCATGTAGGCCTCAGCTGAAACTTTTTTGAAACAGTCAATGTTTGTCCGTTACTTGTTGCAGCCGGAGGATGTCCCAGATATCCGGTTTACTTGTATGGAATGAACGGGACGTTCACCTCTCCTAACTACCCCGGTCCTTATCCTAACAACGCACGCTGTGAATGGAGGATCATGGCTCCCTATGGATATCGCGTTCGACTTTCCTTCACTGCATTCCAAACAGAGCGTTGTTGTGACCATGTGGAGATAATCAGCAGCTCAACCGGACTCCATCGAGTATATAATGGCAGTGTACTTCCTCCATCTTTACTTGGTGGTCGACTGATGGTGGTGAAATTCAGATCGGACGGAAGTGTAAATGGTAGGGGATTCAGGGCCGTGTTCAAAGCCTACTATGGCGGCACAGCCCCTCCATCTTCTCCTGCAACAACTGCTCCGTCCCAGTGTCCCGAAGCCAATGGTAAGTGTTCATTAATGGGGCGCTTGTCCCTTTTATTTTGTTGTTCTTAGAGGGATTGGAGAGAAGATCTAAAATGAAAAAAAAAGTTGCTAGAACACAACAAACACTAAACCTAAGCGAGCAAGGGCCACCCCTCGGATAACATATGAGCTGGCGTTCGTCCATTAAATATTAACTCCAAAAATGAATTTCAAACTTACTTAAAATACAGAAAAACTAAAGTTTCCTTCAAAAACATCTTTTTTCCTCCCAATTATCTCAAAAAATTCTCAAATAATTATGAAATTACGGTTTTATGTCGCTATGATACAAAATTTTGATTCTTTAAATTGAAACCCAGATATCGGCGTAATAAGAACATAACTTTGCGGAAGTCTCGATAAAGGGTGAAGAGCCCCCTTATCCTTTGTACAACGGCTAGAAATGTTACACACACTCCGGAAGTTGTTCAGGAGCACGAGAGAAGTGTAAGGGCGAACACAAAGCGCAACCGACTGTTTCTCTTGTTTCTCGATTGCTCTACAATTGTTTTGGTCACAAGCAATCGTTACTAAGGCTTTTATAAGATTGGAATTGAGATGAGTTTCTTTATCCTCGTGTGTAAAAAACACATTACATTTGCCATCCTTTTCATAAAAAATGTATTTGTTATTATTTATATGTGCGTTGTACAAATAATAGTAGTTTACAGGTAGTAGCAAAGTTGGGACTTACACATGTGATTACAGGTTGTAGGTATTAAGTAAACAGTAGTTGCTGAAATTGGAGGTATTCTGAGATTCATAGTACAAGTTCAAAGGAGACCATTTGTTGAGAGAAGACTTCTTCTTGTTATATCTAGTAAATGAGTAGCGTTCTATTAGGCAACAAGAGATAAGAACTTTTTAGAAGTGTGCTAAAGTTGGTGTTTTCAAATTTAGTTCAGTTATTTTTATAAATAAAAGATTTGGCGTTAAGGAAGATGAAATTTTCTAGTAAAGGTGGATCCGACCCAATACAATTGCTCCATAATCACTAGTTGTCTCATAAGAGGAGAACTGTCGACACCACTATAAAAGGTCGCACCAGAACTCCTTTACATGGCCGCTTGCGATCTGTCCCCCGGAGGGGAGGAGGAGCACTCCCATACCGGACATGACAGGGATACTCGTCGTAACTTTTAGGGGTTAAAATGAGGATTGTGGTAAC